>APFE031166612.1:0-11390 GCA_000404065.3 Pinus taeda | reverse complement strand
AATACATGGCAGCCACTCATGCAAGCAAGGAAGCAGTTTGGTTGTAGAGATTGTGTTCAAGTATGGGGTTAGTACAGGGAGCTATAAGGGTAGACTGTGATAGCCAAAGTGCAATTTTCTTGGCAAAAAACCCTGCTTATCATTCAAAGACAAAGCACATTGATGTTCAGTATCACTTTGTGAGGGATATGATAGAAGACAAAAAGGTGTTGCTGGTAAAGGTGGACACTTTGAAGAAATACAGATGCATTGACAAAATTTGTGAGCTTTGAGAAGTTCTCTTGGTGTAGAGAAACAATGGGCATTGCAGGGCTGGATAAATGACTAAGCTCTCCTATGGCCCATTGTGGAAAGAAAACAACAAGTGGGAGAATGTTGGGTTGTGTTATATTCTTTCCACGACTAGCTCACGTAGTTAACCGGGGGGTTAGAGGGGGGGCAGAGCCCCCCCCTTTCTTTGTGCTGATTGCGTAGTGGGGGGGTCACAAGGGGTTTGAGGGGTGTAGGTAACCCCACTCTATGGGGTCTGGGACAGCGCCCCGATTTTTTTTTGTTTTGCAACCTATGTTAGGTTGGGCGGACCCACCTATGGTTTTGAACGTGATTTTCACACATGTTTTTGGATGCAATTGTTTTCGGTCCATAGTTTTGGACGCGATGGTTTTCGGTCCATGGTTTTGGACGCGATGGTTTTCGGTCCATGGTATTGGATGCTTCGGCATGTATAAATATGTATTGTAACGTTGAAAGGACAATGATGAAAAATCAAGTTGGTAGTCTCGGTTTTGGGATCTAGGGGAAAATCTCTGTGTATATGTGTTCTATGTGTTATGCTCTCGCATTGTTTATTTTCTGTGTTTTAGAATTCGTATGCAGGTAATTTCTATGCGGGATTAAAACCTACACACTGGATGCCCGTGCTACGTGAGGACTACACCAATAGCATATTCTGAGGCCCCTGTCTCAATTTCAAACGGCTCTTGCAAGTCTGGCAGTGTGAGTAATGGTGCAGAGCAGAGGCAGTGCT
The DNA here is from genome assembly GCA_000404065.3 of Pinus taeda. Lineage (NCBI taxonomy): Eukaryota > Viridiplantae > Streptophyta > Pinopsida > Pinales > Pinaceae > Pinus > Pinus taeda. The sequence continues at coordinate 10,363 of APFE031166612.1, read as the reverse complement.
TCAACTCAACAAACGCCTTCTGTTGGGACTCAGACCAAGGAAAAATTTCTTTCGCCCCGTCCTTAGTAATCTTACTCAAAGGAAAAGTGATATGGGAGAATCCCAACATGAACCTCCGATAGAAATTTGCAAGGCTAAAAGAGCTGTGAAGATCCGTTAGAGTGGTCGGGGCTGACCAATCCCGAATGACTTGGATCTTGGTCGGGTCCACATGCACGCCATGCTCATGTATGATGTAACCCAAGTATTGGACTTGGATCATACCAAAGGTGCATTTCTCCAAGTTGACACACAATTTGTGTTGCCGAAGGGTTTGAAGGACTTGTCGAATGTGTTGCAAGTGTTCTTCCCAACTCTTGCTGAAGATGAGGATGTCGTCCAGATAAACCATCATGAACAAGTTGGTGAAGGACCGCAAGATGTCATCCATTAGCCTCATAAAAGTAGCAGGGACATTTTCCAATCTGAAGTGAATAACTAACCATTCAAAGAGGCCTTCCTTAGATTTAAATGCAATCTTCCATACATATGTGGGCTCTATTGGAACTTAGTGATAACCAGACTTCAAATCGATCTTGCTGAAATACTTGGCCCCCTTGAGTTGGTCCAGCTAATCATCAATCTATGGGATTGGATATTGTTCCTGACAATGATTTTGTTTAGTGCCCGATAATCAATGCAGAGCCTCCAGGTCCCATCCTTCTTTTATACAAGTATAATCGAGCTCCCATAAGGCGAGGAACTTGGTCGTATGTGCCCTTTTTGCAGCAACTCCTGAATTTGTTGCTTGATCTCTTGATTTTCCAAAATGGAGCAACGATATATCGTCTCGTTGGGTAGAGGTGCTCCAGGAGTCAGATTGATTGAATGTATGACCTGACAATGCAAAGGTACCCCTGTGGGTGAGGAGAAGATGTCCCTGTATTCTTCCATGACCGTATCCACTTGCTTCTGCTGCTTGGAGGAACCCTTCCCGAGGGCCATGGATGTGGCTACGACCTTCCCCTTACTTTGAAAGCGAATCAAAAGGAAAAAAAAAATCTCATCCTGGGAGATGACCTTACTGCATTGCTTAGCAGAGATCAAAGAGATGGCGATAGGTGGGGCTACCTATGGTATCCTGTATAACTTGGTACCCAAATAAATAATAAGAGAGTGAGGTCTAGATTGATATACAACATGCCGCTTCCATAAGTATCGTTATCTTAATAATACAAAACTTCAAGAGGAGCAACATCACACAGTACCTCATCTATTAAAGGATTGATGTTGTAGGGAAGGTGACACTGCAGGCTGACGCAAAGATCTCTTCCTTGGTGAAGCCACCCGATGGTGTACGAATGCAGATGTGTTGTAGTCGGTAGGCCCAGTTTCTTCACGACCTCTATTAAAATGAGGTTCTTTTGGCTCCCACTGTCAAAAATGAATTGCAATGGAGAACCCTTCACCCACATTTGTGAGTGGAATAGGCGCTCCCCCTCTTCTGGATCTTTAGGCTCAATATTCTAGATCTTGTTGGTGGCCACAATAGCACTGGGCTCTGCGTCAATGATCTGCTTCCATTTATCATTCCCCTTGTCAGGTTCTAACTCAGATTCGAAACATGCGTCGAACTCAGAAGCCTTCAGCTCAAGCACCAGTGACTTGCTTGGCACGACACTCACTTGTGTTGTTAGTGGAGCTCTTATGGAACTCACACGACTTTCTCGTGTCCTTCTTTGTCTTCGTGGCATTGTTCTTTGCTTGTGGCTTTGGTGGGTTATACTAGGTCGTCGGGGACTTGTATTTTCCCTTTGATCTGCGGTTTGGGGGCATCTTTCCCTTGCTTCGGATTCGTAAATCCAAAGTCTCACTTTTTCTGTTTAAGCTTCTGCTCAATCTTGACAGTGTATCGGTACGCCATTGCTGAGCGAGGAGATGTCCAAGAACTCCATCTCATCCTGGATGTACCTATGTAGACAACTGTGATACTTGAGTACCAAATGTTTCTCATAATCCTTAATACCCAACTTCGTTGCAAGGGTATGAAAAACATGGGTAAACTCTGGCACGTCTTGGTCCCTTCCTTGTCGCAGTGTGGTCCAATTTATGTATTTATCCTCATAGCTCCCGACAGGGTTGTACTGCTCCTTGATGACATCCCAAAACAAATTCCAAGTGGTGCAGCCAAAAATAGTGAGGGCGTACTTTCATCCTTCTACTCACAGTAGGTTTCCCACCAGTCCTTAACGTGGGGGGTGGCATTGAGAAGAGCAAAAGTAATCTTTTCCCGATTGGAAAAATCAAGAACAAAAAAAATATCCTTCTAGCAGATTTAACCATTTATCTACGTCATCCGCATATATCTGACCCTGAAATATGGGAATGTCAAAGTTAACTTGTACCTTAAAGGGCTGGAGCTTCCAAAGTCGCTGTTGGAAGTAGATGTTTCGCCCTTGGGTAATCGCTGAAGGATCTGGAAAAAGTTGTCCATCATCACGTTCCTCTATTGCTCAAGGGCTTCTTCAAGCAAGATTTTGAAAGGATCTCCTACCCCCTCATCTTTCTTTTCTTCCCCCATGGGAGGTCGTAGGGATTTGCAAGGATGGTCTTGCAAAAGTTTGACCAGTTCAAGCCCTAACTCCTTATATCCCAACCTCATTGGGGACATGCAAAGAAAAACAAAGAAAAAGCAGACCACTCAAATACCACTGATCCAAATTTAAACAGGAACACAACAAATAATAGATATAACCATGAATACAAAGATGCAGCAAAAACAACACTTCATTTCATTTATATCAAATACTGAAATATGCTTACAAACAAAATGGAAATAAGACTAGCTAGGGCAATGTTAACTTATCTCTGATAAGAGATGTGGCGGCTACATGCCTTTGAATTGTGTTACAATGAGGATCAAGGGCCTATTTATTATTGAAAAACATGAGAAAATTCTAACAACCAAAACCCTAACCCCACGAGATATAACACCAAGAGTTTGTGGGCCCCGTTGGGGTTAGTTGGGTAGCCAACTTCTCGAGGTCATAACTTGGTCATATTATCTCCATTTTGGGTGTATGATACATTTTTGGAAAGGTCTCTCTGAGTAATACAAAATTTTCCAGATGCCCTTGTATCGAACCTCAAAAAAAGTCATTTAGGGGGTCAAAAATTCTTCGGAAGTTCAAGACACGAAAAAATACTAAAAATAGTAAATGCTGAAATAAACAAGGAAACAAATGAAACTAAATGGAGGTCTAGGTGGGATAGGTGGGTGACCACAAATATCCTCTTGGATCACTATCATCCCAAGGGTTCACCCTTATGCGCTCCTTTGGTTCTTATGGGGAAGCCCTCCTAGGGTGATGTGGCTATGGGACCTCATCGCACTAGAACTCTGCCAATCAATGTTATTGCTACCTGCTAACTCCTCAGGCTTACGTCATCTTGGGAAATCCCTTTATGCATTAATTTTGTGACCTCTAGAGAACCTCTTGTCGGGATTATGTGTAATAGGCTCCACCATCAACCAATCACCATCTACTCCACTTAAATACTTCGCCACATTTGGTGAAAACACCAAACTTGGTCACCAATTTACCCCTTTTCCAATTTAACTCTACAATATTTAACGTTTTGGTGCACTTGCCTTTGACTCGTAATAACTTCATACTTCATATATCGTTGGAAATCTATTTCTAAACATTATCTAACTATGCACTTCCAAGAGCATCTGAGTTGATATTACGAGGCAAAAATTCCTTCAAATCCAGGGACTCCCAACCATCATAGTTATAGTATTATAGCTTTTCAATTGTCTAGATACTCTAATGATTCTCTACCAAAGACTACAACAACCATAACAATCCCCTGAGCTTGAAACACCATGCACATCAATGCTAGCCCAATTGACATCAATGCCAACACACTCTATGCCACCAACCAACCTAACAATGCCAACAATCCAACAAAGGAGTAGATGTATGATATTTTACATGAATTATTGAGCTTAAAAAAGTATTCTCCTTCCTACCCCTTATTTCTTCATGAGCAACTCATTCTTTTTTATTAGCAAAAATTGAAGAAAACAAGCCGTATGGAATGACTACCACCATGACTTTTCTAGAGACCTTCATTCATAGTAACTTTGTAGAGAAACATTTGTTGTGTGAGTTATACCTGTAAGAACTTATCTAGTATGGAGAGAAGAGTTTTTATCTTTCACCCTATGTGGGGGACATCCGATTAAGAGCATATACGTCATTTTTTCAAAACCAAATAAACTAGAAATTGACTTATGAGGCTATAACAAAAAACCAAGAAAGCAAGTTACTGAGGAATCTATGGGGATCATGGCCCTGTTGCAGTAGTGGTTAGAACTCATGGAAACTTCCTTGGGTCTCCGAAGTGGATGACTATTAGGCATGATTTTCGAAGAGGAATCTAGGACTTTTTTTCTAGAAATATTGAATAGATAAAACAAGGTGCATTAGAAGGTAGTAGATTAAGTTAGGAAGCATATGGTAAGAGACTAAAGGATAAAGATCCATACTGCTAGCCACATTTGTTACATTCCATTTTGAGAGTACCAATATGTGTCCATTGTATCAAGTGTTGTGGGCCTAGATGGCTTGGATTGAAGTTTCGATTTAATCTGATTTGGCTTCTAGTGCCTAAGTATAAACATTATTAATAGTTGAAGCCTAGAGATGCAAAAATATGGTGGGAAGAGCTCATTATTTCTGATGTTTTAGGGCTAATTTGGCCAAGACAATTAGGATTCTCAGCATTCTAACTACTCGCTAAAATGAGGCAATCATTGTGGCATCAATCTTATTTGCAATTAATTTGTTGTAATTCTTCTAAAAAAGACCTCCAATTACTATTATTTTAACATCCCGAGAATTGAAAGATTCACATGGTTGTTCATCAAAATTTGTACCATGATTGGACTACACAAACAAAATTGTAAGAACTTGTATCTCTCTGCCCTGAAAAGGGGGTTGACATTATTGCTTTGAACTCTGCAATTGTACATCTTTTTTTTAGAATTAATGCAATCCTTAGCGATGTTGCGATTCACCTTATGATTTGTTGTTCTCGCTTGTGAGCTATAAGCTTTTCTAGCTCCCTTCTAAGGAGGAATAACCCTCCTCTTTAACAAGGATCATTGTGCGTACATAAAGGTAGCATAGTTACTTTGTTTATTTGCTTGCAGGTTGTGGTTTCAATTCCTTTAATTAATCCTTATTGTATTAAGGCCTCGTTGTTACTGATATGTTACGATAGCTTACATAAGGGTTGAACAATAGAATATTAACATTCAACCATAGCCATCATAGAATCAATCTTCGTCGTTCATATGTTATTGTTGTTGATTTACAGCTATTACAAATTACTATGATTTACCTTTGTTACAGAGTGTTGATTTACTTTTGTTACAGTTTCCCTTTATTGTTTTCAACCCTATGTCATTGATGCCATCTCAAGAGTAGCATTTATGTTAAAAGAGTGGTTGTATTGTTACATGGATTCCATCTCTAGGTTGGTAGCATAAGAACTAGTGATTGTGTGATTGTGGTTGAGCTATTTCATGCAAGTGAGGACTTGATTTATGTGAGTGTTATTTCCTTTTTGCAAGAGTGGTTTAGAGTAGTTGAGTGCTCTTTTATTTCTGCAATAGTGATTTCCATTCCTAGAACTATGTGCAAAGAGTTTTCTTTTATGCAAGTGTCAAGTTTGACACCGAGATGTTTATTCACAACAATGAAGTTGATTTTCATTCATGCAAGTGTGAATAGCTAGAGTAACATTGGGCTTTGATTGAGAGTTGAGTTCTTCTTGAGGAGCATCATGTGTCTTAGGAAATAGTTAGTTCCAGTTAATGAATGTTGCCTATATATACTATGCCCAATAACCTTGAAATAAATAGACCTACCTTGGTTGACAATTTATGTTAGTGAGGTTGCATTGTGAAGACAATAAAATCCACCAACACCTTACAAAATAAAAGTAGTAGTTAATCTCAGAGAAATATGATGGTGTTTATTTACTAACTCACCAAAAAATTGCAATTGTTGTACATAAAACCATAGCATATTACTTAAACCAAAAAGCTTGCCTTCACTTACAGAAATTTTGATGCATTTGGAAGGGCTTCAATAACTCTGATGTTGTGATATTCTGTGTGACTTCTGAACCACAAGTTGTGATGCATGTTTGTTATCTAAGAAACAACTAAAATCCATACTACCAATCTAGATACATTTTAACTTTGAAGGTACCAAGCATCAAGAGGGATCAAATCTCTTCACTCCAAAAGTGATTTGCACCTCAAAAGATTTGATCTCTCATGACACTTGGTAGATCTGGAATTAAAATGGATATAGGCTAGTATTTTATAAATTTCACATCTCTATATATAAAAGTATTCTCATATTTTATTTTATTAAAACCTTGATCTAATCTCTATGGAATATCCACTAAATATTTTTAATAGTGAGGGTATAAAGTTTAGATATATATCAAAACTATAACCTTTTTTCTTCTAGATTTAATTTAAAAAAAAATGTTATAAAATAAGTTAAAATAAAATATTTTGATTGTGATATGAGTTACCATTTTCAGCATGTGAAATTGACAAGTCATAGTATTGGCCCATGGTCCATGGTAAAGTGGGGGTGAATATAAATTTTGTTATGTTGTAAGTTTATCGCAAGTATTAAGTTTTTATGTGCTTATTAATTAAATTTAAATATGGTTTGACTCTAAAAATAGATTTTCTGATTGACCATTATTAATTTATCATTCACCAATTCAACTTATAATGTTTAACTTTGAAAAACAATATTTGGTTTTCAATATCATTAAAAAAAGTAGTTTTCAAACATTTGATGGAACCATAACTTGAAGGTCGTATTGTAGTTTTTGCATAATATAATCTCATCTAGATAACTACATCATATATTTTAAGCCATAATTTATAGATATGATTCCAATATTCATGCATGATTTTTAAATATTTGTATCCAAAAATAAAAATAAAAATTCAAAATAACTCACACTCACGTAAATAACGTATTTACCATAAGTTACTCCCCATCATAATTTAATCAAGTCCTTGCATAAAAATGAGTAGAAATAAGATGTAAATAAATATACTTATTAGGAGTCACTTCCCACCATTATTTATGTTTTCCTTGTCACTTTTGTAGGAGTAAAACTATAAATGTACAACTTATTTATTTAACAAAATTTATGCAAGTTCTTGGGCCTCCAGGATCAATTAATTTATCCACTTCACATCTCAATTTATTAGCTTCTTCCAAGGCAAGACTATACGATTGCAACACTTGTTTTAATTTATATGTTAAAATAGATCTTAAAATATAACTAGTATTTATATGTTATATATTTTAATGTGACCATAGTCTAACTTATAGACAAATGAATTTTTTTTTTTGGTTAATTGTAATCAAAATCCAGCAAAGATTTTTAAAAATTTGAATTTAAGTTGTTTAATTTGTAAAATTTGAATGTCTCTTAAATTTCTCAGAGCAAACCAACATTAAAATATTTATACTCATTTACGGATACTACAATATCTCTCGAGAATCAACATCACACAAAGCTCTATGTCACCTTTATACTAAATTGTAGAACCCCAATCCAACTGCAAATACATCATAATTTGGAGATGGCCAATTTAGTCGAGCCCTTTCTTAATATCTTTCCTGCCGCATTTTTTGGAATCTCACTCACAAAAGCCACATACGAACCTTCTTGGTGCCACCTATGAAGACAAACCAAAACCAGGAAGAAGTATGACATGTTTAATAATGATAGTAGTGACATAATTTGGGAAGCTTGATGAAATAATTAAAAAATTCAAAACTATCCCCTGCTAGTTAGCAATTTTCAAAACCTCTATTGACAGTGTAAATATACCGTATTTACAACGCAAATTACATGTTGAGCTACAAAGTTGATTACACTGTTTTGAGATAGTGTGCTTCCAGGTTTCCTTACAATATATGCCATTGGAACCAGGCCAGCTTCTTTGTCTGGAAACCTGAAACTATGCATAATATTTTAAATATGACTCTTCAACACCATAGAAATCAATGACCAGGTATAATATATTTTGCATAGAGGATTCTTTGTGACTGACACAACTCAGGATTATAATTACGTCATAAAGTGTTTCTCTCTAAAATCCATCCCTTTTTTTTGTCTACCTGTGGTTCCTGGACACCGTAGGATTAGATGTTAGAGGATTGCAAAAATTTGAACGGTCGATCAAAACAGTTACTAATTCATTGGAAATAGTTACAAATTACAAAATTTCAGATGGAGGACTCAACAGCCGCGGTTTCTAATTCTTCTGGGCCATCGCCTCCTCCGGTTCTCACGCGCAAATTCTATGAGATTTTGCCATTGCAGGTAGTGCCTGTTTTGCCCGTGGATGGCTACTCAAGATGTCGAGATGAAGGACTCAACAGCCGCGGTCTCCAATTCTTCTGCGCCATCGCCTCCTCCAGTTCTCACGCGTAAGTTCTATGAGATTTTGCCATTGTAGGTAGTGCCTGTTTTGCCCGTGTTTGTGTTGAAATTGAGGTATATTTGTGGGTGTTGCAGATCTGAAGATTACTGGGCTTCTAGTGCCCCGACACACGAGAGTTAACATTGCTAATCTACTCTCGTTTTTTAAGTAAGTCTACATGTTTAAGCTGGTAGGTTATAAGTCTTTAGCGATTTACACAGGGATCTGAACATTCTTTTTTTGTTTTCTTTAATAGGGCTAAGTCTCTGTTTCTTGTCATGCCTGTAGGTCCTCGGGTTGTTCTCTAATTCAAGGGCTTCCAGCGCCGAGGAAGGCACTTGAATCCTTCGGTACAGATAATGTGTTCTGAACCCTTTACGATTCGCCAAAAGGTCTGTGTTGGTCCAAGTGTGGTTGCCGACTACTTACATCCACTGCGGGGAAATCTTTACATCCACTACGGGTAAATATTTGACTCTCTGGGATGTTGCCGAAGGTCGAGAGATTGCCCGTATTTTACTCCAACGGATTCCCTTCCATGCTGGTCTTCATACTGGATCATTCAATCCATCTTTGGCTTTAGCTTGTCCCTTCACTAGTCGACCAATCCTCGTGGAGTTCAATTCAAGAAAACAATATATACTTCTAGTTTCAGCACATTTTGTTGACTCTGAGAAGATTTGAGCTTTTTGCCTGGATGAAACATCTGGCTGTACAAATGGAACTTCTGTTATATGGGACTTTGAAACTAGAGGGGCTGCCAAGGAACTTTGTGACAAAGACCATAGTGCAACTATTACAAGCATGTGTTGGTCCAAGTGTGGTCGCCAAATACTTACATCCACTACGGGTAAATCTTGACTCTCTCGGATGTTGCCGAAGGTCAAGAGATTGCCCATATTGAACTCCAACGGATTCCCTTCCATGCTGGTCTCCATCTTTGGCTTTAGCTTGTCCCTTCGCCAGCCAATCAATCCTTGTGGACTTCAATTCAAGAAAACAATACATACTTCCTGTTTCAGCACATTCTGTTGACCCTGAGAACATTTGAGCTTTTGTTTGCCTGGATGAAACATCTGGCTGTACAAATGGAACTTCTGTTATATGGGACTTCGAAACCAGAGGGGTTGCCAACGAATTTTGTGACAAAGACCATAGTGCAGCTATTACAAGCGTGTGTTGGTCCAAGTGTGATCACCAAATACTTACATCCACTACAAGTAAATATTTGACTCTCTGGGATGTTGTCAAAGGTCGAGAGATTTCCTGTATTGAACTCCAACGGATTCCCTCCATGCTGGTCTCCATCCTGGGTCATTCAATCCATATTTGGCTTTAGCTTGTCCCTTCGCCAGTTGACCAATCCTCGTGGAATTCAATTCAAACAAACAATATATACTTCCTATTTTAGCACATTCTGTTGACCCTGAAAGAATATCAACTTTACTATTTATTGCTGCAACTTTTAATAAGAGAGGTGACTAAATTTATGTGGGGAATTCGAAAGGGGAGGTATTGATTATTGACACGGAAACGAGAAAATTGCTGGAGTTTTCACCTCCCTCAGATTGTTCTTTAACACTTTGGATTTGGCTCAGGTATCGTTGTTTACTGTCACAGAGGATTCTATTTTTATTAGTTGACATTATTTGATGGTGGATTGTAGTAATACAGAGACAAACCTCTATGATAGTGCTTGCTGGTACACCACTCATTCCCTTCTGTTTTGTACACCACTCATTTCCCTCTATTTTGTTTTTTATAGTATTTTTTAAGAAACACTTGTTAACTCTAAGTTGCCCACAGATAAAATTACACATCCTTCATACTAAACGGTAG
>APFE031166609.1:32636-71922 GCA_000404065.3 Pinus taeda | reverse complement strand
TTCCCCCCCCCCCCCCCTCTCAGTATTATTTCCAACAGTCTTCAGCTGACATTTCCATTGGTCTAGTACCTAGATCTACTGCGATCCACTGATATTTATCCACGAGAAGATCCTCCATCTTGAGTTTCAACAACTCAAAACTCTGACCATTAAATTTCTCGATCTATATCTTTCCATTGCTCACCATCTTCTTTCATGACAAGAATCAATCACGTAGATCTCCCATTGAACAAGGTCTACCACAGGCCCGAGCAAAACCCTTCAGCAGCAAAGGTGTCCCCTTGAATAAAAAACAACTCTAACACCAAATGAAGGTTTTAACCCCATATAGAAATTACTTGCATATGAATTCTAAAAACAGATAATAAACAACAGCGAGAGCATAAAACTCAAAATAGATATACACAGAGATTTTCCCCTGGATCCAAAAAACGAGACTATCGGATTGATTTTTCATTATATTCCTTTCAATGTTACAATACATATATATACATGTTGAAGCATCCATAAACCCCAATCCATTACCCTAGATTAGAAAATAATTGTAGTTCCCTTGATGGGATCCACAAAATACCATGGACAGAAAACCATCATGCCTAAAACCATGTGCGAAATCCATGCACAAAACCATAGGTAGGCCCACCCACCTAATATAGAGTCTAAAAAAAAATTCTCGGGGCTACACTCGACGCAACATACAGGGGGGGATACCCCCCCCTCCCTTTCTGCCCATTGGGTAGTCATGGAAAGAGTATAACACACACCCAACAAGCTACAAGCATTGGTATCATAGTTTTGAGAAAGGTTGCAAGTCTCTTTCTACTTATAAAAGATGTATATCCATTGGGTACACATATGTTTTCATAAATCCTCTTTAATGTTTAATTTGGCTTTTTCTTCTTTTGCTCATTGAACTTTTTGGCTCAACTCTTTAGTCATATTCATTCAAATTAAGACAATTATATCTTTTTCATTATAAATTGAAATTAAACATATTATATATTGTTTTTAATGTAAGATATATTGTACAATAATAAAATTAAACTTAAGTACTAAGTACAATAATAAGACTAATTTTAAAATTATAATGCTAATCTAATAAATACCTATTAAAATTGGCAACTAGGGTCAAACTCCATGTGGGTCATCTTATTTATGGCAGCTGATATTTTTCTTGGATTCCTCTCGTCGAGAGGTGTAGGATTGATCTAAAGATCATCCGATTCAGACAAGTATTCATGGAGATATTAATTTATTTGTGTTATGGGAAAATTCGTCAAGGTTGGCCAACAACCAAATTACCCCCACTTGTGCTCACCGTTTTAGTATAAATAGAGGTGCCTTGAAGGTAATTTGTACAGAAACTTCTTCTGATCTCTTCCTCTCCACTTGTCTTAGGTTTTGGTGGGAGGAGAGATCGTAAGAAGACAATGCTGCCCTAATGGAGATGATGCCCTAAAACGCAGTCATGAAGATGATTCCCTAAAACGCAGTCATGAAGATGATGCCCTAAAACGAAGTCATGGAGATGATGCCCTCAAATGCAGTCATGAAGATAATGCCCTAAACACAGTCATGGAAATGAAGGTAGAATGCCCTAGTGGCAGCTAGAAGATGAATTGAAGACAATGTGGAGAGCCTAGATTAGAGGCCGAGTTGTTGTGGGAGTGAAAATTAGTTTGAGGGTTGTTTGAGGGTGCAAACAGGCTTGAGAACAGGGCTATCTCAAGGATAAAAGAGATGGAAGTTAGGCTGGGTTGAGGAGGCTCCTCACAGGCTTATCTTGAAGGCATTTCAAGAGAATTGAGATGCTAGAGTAAAGGCAACTAGGGAACTTCTGTTGAGCCGCAGAAGAGAAACTACTTCTGCATGGGGAAAGAGGTTGCATGGAGCCTTTTAGGAGCTATCTGTAGGGTTGTTGCTTCAGCTAGGAGGCCGAGTATCTTTAGGAGCCTAATCAAGGTTGTTTGGGAAACAGTCGAGGTAAGGCGAACTGGTTTTGGGGTGAGCTGTAGATGACATCTGAACTGTGATAGGCCGCAGGCCTAATCACCTCAGAACAAGGGTAGCATGGATAGGTTTGGGGAAAATTTGTTCCTAGAACAACAACATGGTTGAAGAGAAGTCTCCCTTGCCTAGGCCACAGATTATAAGGGTTGTTTGATGAATCTTGTTGTAACAAACATAATGCCCTAATTAGTCATTGTAATCTAGTAGGTTGTTCGAAGACATTGACATTTCTATGTGCTAGGCCTCAGGCCATAGCACCATAGCTAGCCACCTTGATGACTTATGATGAATGTTATAAGTAGACAACGTTGTATGTGACAGCAGTATGCATAGTGCAGCACATTGTACAGAGTAGCATGATGTAAAGATAAGATACAACGTGATGGGCACAATGAGGCATAATATGAGGTAGCACTAGTGGGTGTAGCATGATGATAAGGTACAACTTGATGATGCAGCATGGGGAGGTGCAACATGATGATAAGGTGCAATCATATGATGTGTGCAACATGGTAATGAGATACAACATGATGATTGGGTGCAGCACAGTGAGGTGTAGCACATTGAGGAGCATCATGGTGATGGAGTCACCTTAGATCAGTGGAAGCAGTATGCCTTCTGCTCAACTCAGATTAGCTACCTCATATGCAATCTTCTTAGAGAAGATCTATGCTCTTATTTACATAAGTCAATATGTTGACTTATGATGTATATGTACTATCTCTCTCTCTGTTGAACTATTGAAGAACATATAAGAAGAATTGATCAAGGGTTTCCCCACATTGGGGTTTGTCCCTGGCTAGCACCACATCTTGTGTCCTCTTATCTTAGCTTGTATTCTACAATTTATGTTTATGTTCTATCTGCAATTTACTATTATGATGATGTAATTTCTAATCTAGAAAATATATTGAGCTAGTTGGAAAAATTGAAATAAATTGCTCTAAGCATAGAACATACCTAAAATTAACATGGTATCAGAGCTGAGGTGAAGAAAAAGCCCAAGCAAGAGTGAAAGAGCAATCACCGAAGACAGTTGGAAAGGGAAAAAAGGCTCAATGGGTTCCTCATCCCTCTTCAAATTCACCAAGTGTGAAGTCGAAGCAGAGAATATTATCTGAGTGGCGCAGTGGAAGCTTTTGATGGCCTACCTAAAGATCACTTCAATAGAAAGTCTGGACCTAAGGGTGGAAGGAAAGGAAGATGCCTTGCTTGCAATAAGTTCAGCTGTTATGTGAAGGAGTGTCTGAATGGTAAAGACACATTACTTGATGATGATAACATCATTCCAAGGACATCTTAAATGATCGGAAGAATGATAGGTAATGCAGGTCATCAAGGAAATGGTTGTCTCTTCAAAGAAAGAAAGGAGCTCCAGGTATGAAGAATCAAATTTTGTTTCTGATAAAGGAATATTATCGTATATTGGCCCTCTCCACTACTTCTCCTCCAGACTCTTTGGGAATCTAACTTATTGATTATAGTGAATCAAGGCACTTCATCGGATAGAAGGGTGTTCTCTCTAATTTGGTAGAGATGGAAACAAACGTGAGATTATAATTGGAGTCAATGCCACCTATCCTAGAAAGAGTGTTGGGAATGCTATCCTTCAATTGAATGAGGGTAACATGATTCATTTACAAGAAGTTCTTTGTGTACCTGATCTCAAGAAGAACCTGGTGTCCATTTCGGCAATGGAAGTCAAAGGTTTCAAGGTGGCATTCATTGATGGAAAGGTACGTGTTTGAAAATGGAATTTTCAAATATGCTTTTATTCTTGAGTTTAGGATTGGAAATTTGTATCAAGTTGTAGGAAGTCCATTGGGGACCATGTCTGTTGACACATATCTCTATAGCACCGAAGGTCTGATTATTATGGGACTCTACCCAATGTGAGTCAAATGGTGATAGGGATGCCTAAATTCAAGAAGAGCATGAAGGTACACGTCCGAGATGTACCGAAAGAAAATCTTATAAGGGGACCATTCCCCTCATGTAGCAAGTCCACAGGTTTGGAACAACCCAAGGGATTTGAGATTCATGATCATGAATCTCATGTATGCAGGTTGAAGAAATCTCTCTATGTTTTAGAGCTAACACCTCAGGCTTGATATGAGAGGATTGATAATTGTCTGATGAGGTTGAGATTCACTAGGAGTGAAGTCGATCCAAACCATTGCTTGAAGGTTATGGATGATAGACCTATCATATTGGCACCTTATGAGGATGACCTCTTTCTGACAGGTGCAAACCCTCTCATTTGCAAAGTAAGAGGGAGTTGGATTCTGAATTTGGAATGATAAACTACAAGCCCGTGACTACTTCGATGGATCTTAACTTTCACAAGTTATGTGGTAGTGATGCCGGACCTGATTTGGGAAATGCCTCTGAGTTTCATAAACTCATACTAGCATTGATGTTCATGGTGAACTCCCGTTCGAATATATGTTTTGCAGTTAGCATGTTGAGCTCATATATGGTTGATCCTCAATGTATTGGTGCCAAGAATCTTCTGAGATATATTTGGTGCAAAATCTCTCATGGATTGAGATACACTACCGAAAATCTGAAGATGCATGATTATTTGAATGTTGACTGGGCAGGCAGTGTGGAGGATCGCAAGAGCACTTATGGGTGTCATTTCTCTTTGGGCTCTGCTACGATATCCTGGATGAGAAGGAAGTAGAAGTCAGTTGCTTTGATCACCATTGAGATTGAATACATAGCTATGAGTGTGACCTCTTGTGAAGTTGTTTGGTTGTGGAAGCTCTTTAGTGAGCTGTTTGGACACGTATTGGATATCATCGTGATCTCTTGTGACAACTATAGGGGGATTCGATTGTTGAGGAATCCCATGTTCTATGATCACTCCAAGCACATAGACATTAGGTACCACTTTATTTGTGATATGGTACATTGACGAGCAAGAATGCTCCATCGCATTAGGAATGATATGCAGGTCGCCAATATTCTATCGAAGCCCCTGGGAAAGGTCAAATTTGTGACTTTTCGAGAATGAATAGGAGTCATGGAGAGACTCTCTCCTAAGGGTCATATATGATATGGACATTGAGCTCTAGGAGCTCTGGGGGGCTTGGGGGTACATCGTGGAGCGATGAGAAACCATATGGTGAGTGGTTCAACCTTCCCCTAGTGGTTTACAATGTAGGCAGGATGAGTGGTTCATCCTTCTCCTACTGAGATACAATCATAGGGTGAGTGGTTCAACCTTCCCCTAGTGATTTGTTGTGTACGGTGTGAGTGGTTCATCCTTCCCCTGGGATACCCCTTGCGACGTGTAGGCAGGATGAGTGGTTCATCCTTCTCCTGTTGAGACATCCTACCCATGTAGTCTGGGACTCATGGGAAGTACCTCTCATTTGGCCAATGAGTAAGGAAATGAGGATAGGGACCATAGTAGTACCAATGGAGGCATCGTATTACTACCGTACTCCCTATGCTAGGATGATATTGATCTGGATCAATGAAATTGACTTTGGGTCAGTATGAGTGGTTTGAGACACTCTCTTTTGGAACTGACTTTGGGTCAGTAAGAGTGATATAACTCACTCTCTTTTGATATTGATCTGAGATCAATGAAACTTACTTTGGGTTAGTAAGAGTGATATAATTCACTCCCTTTTGATATTGATCTAGGATCAATGAAACCGAATTCAGGTCAGTAAGAGTTATATAACTCACTCCCTTTTGATATTGATTTGAGATCAATGAAACTGGCTGTGGGTTAGTAAGAGTGATATAACTCACTCTCTTTTGGAACTGATTTGGGATCAGTAAGAGTGGTATGATACACTCTCTTTGGAATTGATTTTGGATCAGTAAGAGTGGTATGACACACTCTCTTCATATGGGACTGACTTCGGGTCAGTAGAGAATGGTATGAGACATTCTCGATCAATTCTTCTTCTTCATGGTTCAGCAGAGCAGAGCAGTGCAGGGCACTAATGGCAGAGATAGTACAGTCTGGTAGATGGATCAGCGGGTGGAGTTCTCCTTAGTTGAGAGGAAGTGTTAAAATTGGAAACTATGGCCAAAATCCATGTGGGTCATCTTATTTATGGCAGATGATATTTTTATTGGATTCCTCTCATCAAGAGGTGTATGATTGATATAAAGATCATCCGATTCCGACAAGTATTCATGGAGATATGAATTTATTAGTGTTATGGGACAATTTGTCAAGGTCGGCTAGCAACCAAATTTCCCCCACTTGTGCTCAACGTTTTAGTATAAATAGAGGTGCCTTGAAGGTCATTTGTACACACACTTCTTGTGACCTATTCCTCTCCACTTGTCTTCGGTTTTGGTGGGAGGAGAGTTCCTAAGAAGAAATTGTTGCCCTAATGGAGATGATGCCCTAAAATGCAATCATGAAGATGATGCCCTAAAACGCAATCATGGAGATGATGCCCTAAAACACAATCATGAAGATGACGCCCTAAATGCAGTCATGGAAATGAAGGTGGAATGCCCTAGTCGCAGTTAGAAGAGGAATTGAAGACAATGTGGTAATGTCACTTCAGGACAGCATGGAGAGCCTAGATTAGAGGTCGAGTTGCTGTGGGAGTGCAGATTAGTTTGAGGGTGCAAACAGGCCGAAGAATAGGGTTGTCTCAAGGATCAAAGAGTTGGAGGTTAGTCCGAGTTGAGGAGGCTCCTTGGAGGCTTATCTTGAAGGAATTTCGAGAGCACTGAGATGCTGGAGTAAAGGTGTCTAGGGCACTTCTATCGATCCACAAAAGAGAGGCTACTTCTGCATGGTAAAAGAGGCTGCGTGGAGCCTTTTAGGAGCTATGTGTAGGGCCTTTTTTTCAGCTAGGAGGCCGAGTATCTTTAGGAGCCTAGTCAAGGTTGTTTGGAGAATAATCGAGGTAAGGAGAACTGGTTTTGGGGTGAGCTGTAGATGACAGTTGAACTATGATATGCCGTAGCCCTAATCACCTCAAAACAAGGGTAGCGTGGATCGGTTTGGGGCAGATTTGTGCCCATAATAGTAGCATAGTTGAAGAGAAGTCTCCCTTGCCTAGGCCGCAGACTATAAGGGTTGTTTGATGAATCTTGTTGTAGCAAGCATCACTCCCTGATCAGACACTGTAATCTAATACGATGTTCAAAGACATTGGCATTGCTATGTGCTAGGCCTCAGGCCATAGCACCATAACTAGCCACCTTAATTACTTATGATGAATCTTGTAAGTAGAAAACATTGTATATGACAACAATATGCATAGTGCAACACATTGTACAAAGTAGCATGATGTAAAGATAAGATACAACATGATGGGCACAGTGAGGCACAATATGAGGCAGTAATGGTGGGTGCAACATGATGATAAGGTACAGCTTGATGATGCAGCATAGGGAGGTGCAACATGATGATAAGGTGTAGCAGTATGATGTGTGCAACATGGTAATGAGGTCCAGCATGATGATTGGGTGCAGCACAGTGAGGAGCAACATGGTGATGGAGTCACTTTGGATCAGTGGAAGCAGTATGCCTTCTACTCAGCTCAGATCATCTACCTCATGCGCTATCTTCTTAGAGAATATCTCTGCTCTTATTTAGATAAGTCAATATGTTGACTTCTGATGTATATGTACTATCTCTCTCTCTGCTGAACTATCGAAGAACATATAAGAAGAATTGATCAAGGGTTTCCCCACATTGGGGTTTGTCCTTGGCTAGCACCACATCTTGTGTCCTCTTGTCTTGGCTTGTCTTCTGTGGTTTATGTTTATGTTCTGTCTGCAATTTACTATTATGCTGATGTGATTGCTAATCTGGAAAATATATTAAGCTAATTGAAAAAATTGAAATAAATTGCTCTAAGCATAGAACATACCTAAAATTAACAATACCTCAATATTGTATCCACATTTGTAGCATAAATTTCCAAACAGGAGCATATTCTCAACCTTATAATCTTAATTGTATGATCTCTGGTTTGAGTAATATTTTTGGAACCAATTTAATTTTCAAGTAAAATCCATATTTACAGTTTTTGTAATGAAGATTATTTTACAAATTGCTTTGAATATGTCATGTTATTCATTATATAAATTCTCCATTCATAAGCCATATTCTCACATTTATAACACTTTCCATAGCCATTATACCACTAACTTACGTTAAATGTACCTCTTCTACCTTGTGGTTAATTATGATGGATTTCTTATCTTTTCAATGGTTAAATGTGTTTTTAACATGATTTTATCAATGACAGATTAATAATGTGATTATGTGTCCAAGAAGCATGTTGAAATATGAAAATTTATGTTTATGTACCATTTCAATTTTGATTTGATAATTTGGTACTAGTTTCTTCACCTGCACTCAATCCTGCACGTATACGAATGGAGAAAAAAAGTCAAAATAATAAAATAAGTTTTTCTTTTCCATAACATGGTAAATTTGATGCCACATGGGCCTAATAGGTTGGTACATTCCTTGAAATATACCCATATCACATGTGTGGGATCCTAGCACATGATTGAAGTTGCAGCAAAAAAATAGGAATAGTTTTCAAACTTCCAAGTTACACCTTGATTTTCATGCATATAATGGCGAATTTCAAAAATCCAACACATGGGTTTTCTTCCCAACATAGAAAATTATTCAACTATTATATCGTTTCCCAAGATTCATCATGGTTTGGAATATACATGAGGTATTTTGAGCCCAAATTGCAAAAAATGCACAATTTTATGAGATTTCCAAATCATACCCAGATTTGGGGAAAATGTAAAATCAATTATCTTAATTGTATGGAGAATGAATATCACTTATCCTAAGAGTATAAAAGTCATCATGTAACATCTCATATGTATTTTGGGGATCAAAAGCATGCAATCTTATGTTGTAAAATCTCCATTTACTATTTTAAATGTAACTTCTAGTTAAGCATATAAGAGATTGGGGGATTGGTTTAGATCTACCCAAACCATTTTTTGTATAAATATTCAAGCTCATAAAAGAGTTAGTGGTTGGACATTCATTCTTGTCAAAGGGCTTGGCATAGATAATTGGTTAAGAGCTTCATCATGGCAACAAACTTGAGTGTTGCCTTATGTGATAATGTTGATTTTTCCTTAATAAAATGTTGCTAGTTCTCTAACTTGCATGCCTCTTCATAATGTTTTGGCAGTTTAGGTTTTGGTTAAATTGTATATGTAGTAGTTTACTGAGCTCAGAATTTTGTTTCCATATTGCTTTATAGGTTTTAATTTCCTTTGAAATATTTTATGTCTTTGTTTTTATTATGCTTTTTTTTCTTTATTACATAAACTAGTTTGGATCTAATTGGTTTGCATTATTTTGATTTGTTTTCTTGCGGCATATATGTGGATCCACTATAGGGAAGAATCATTGAAGGTTAAAGACACTAATGATATACTCTCATAAACTTGCATGAACACCCTCGTGTGTCAAAGATTGCAACTTTGAATCTTTATGGCATTAGTTGTTCCACACCTAGCATTGATTCCCTTAGTGTTAATTTTTAATCATTTGATTATATTTCCACTACAAGAGTTCATTGAAGGAAACTAAAACCCTAGAAACATCTTTACGATAGATCACATGAACATCCAAGCATGAAAGATTGTGATCTAGAACCCTTATACAACTAAGTTGTTTTATCTTCTAATGATAGGCCTTGTGGCGATTTGCCATTTAATTTTATTTATCCCAAAGTGTGCTTCACCAAAATTAGTTGTTAGCATAGGCTAGAATAAGCTCCATTCCTTCACTTCATGTACTTTCATATCTAAGTCTTATGATCCATATTCGATAACTAAATGGTGGAATTAGAATACATATAATTTTACCAACATTTTTGGCATCATTGTTAGGGAGATGCTAAAGAGGTTAGAGCATAATTGTTTTCACAAGTTTTATATGTGATTTTAGTTACAAGAACAACTTGGGGGTGGAGCTAATAGTAAGACGGGAGGTAAGAATTTATGCATCCACTTTGGAGGGGTTGCTCCAATGCCTCGTTGTTTCCTTCTTTTTATTTGCAAGTGTGTTTTCCTTTAGATTGATTCATGAAAAGAAGAGAAGCATAACTTGTGTGAACATATAACTTGGTGATGACAGTGTAAACAACCTACCCCACATTTACCTACTTTTACAATCTCTCTAGGGTAAACATGAGCTAAGAGTTACTATACATGACCCAACATCCAAGTTCTAGTTATGGAAGTGGGGTATACTAGCTAGAAACTTATTGGAACCTCACAGGGACACCTGATCACCCAGATGTCAGACAACAACCCATGGTGATATTTCCTTGAGCTGTAACTATCTTATTACCTAACTTTACAACCCATTTGCATGCATGTAGACAGATAATGTAGTTAGAAGACTTCAACCCCACACACAAGGTGCCTTCCATGTGGTTAGAACTGAAATTTTTCAGTTAAGAGACTATGGCCAAGGAATTTGTTCCATATTTTTAGGGCTAGATATAGACCAACTTCCCAGAACTTTCTAGAATCCCCTCAATCATCTACAGAATTCTTTATTCATTGTTATTTACTTAATTCTTTCTCAAACTTGTCAAATACATACTAATCATTTAGACAAACACTTTGTGGACAAGGTACCTCTAGGCCTTAAACGCTTAGTTTTCATCAGAGGTTGATCAACAAGGGTTGTTTCCCTCTATTACTAATTGCAACAATACACATATCAAATTATGCATCCATATAATATAATCATAAGTCTATCAAACCATGGAATGGATCCATAACAAGAGAACATCATAAAATGATAAATATACCATGCATGTAACAAACATTTAACCAGAATGGAACCTTGACATTCCAGTCATAAAGCCATACATAAAATCAGAACTTGTGTTCATCAATTTCAATAAGAATAAACACATAATAACATCTGCAAAGTCCAACCAAGTTAAGGAATTCCATGTACCACCCGACCATAGATTGGGTTGAATCAAATCTTTCTTTCAGCCAATCACCCTCGTGTGATATTCTAAGAATTAATGTGGGATTTCATGGGATAAACCAAATATAACCAAAAAGGGACTCTAGAAGTTAAACCTCCTCCACCCTCAAGCCATCGTGATCTCACCTAAACTGGTCCATAGATCACCAAACCAACACAAGATTGGATGCCTCAGAATTTCTTCACCATACCTAGAGGATTTTTCCTTCCTCCACCCCCCTATCAAAGGGATTCCCAGAGAAAACCATCTCCACCCCCAACCCTTGAAATTTTATTGAGAACACCTCACCTGGATTCAAAATTTCCCAACAATCCAAATTTCAACCAATAATGAATCCCCACACACCATAGCTATCTAGGAAATGGCGAGGCAAGGTTGTAAATATTGCCAATCCAAGAAAATCCCATGCCAATGACAACAAAATAATCATGTAAACCAAATGCATGCACCATGCATTCAAATCCTATCAAGGAAATCACACATGCAACATGTTATCTACAAAATCCTCCTAATGTAGCTTTCTCCTAACCTTCTTGTTTTTTTCCCTTGCTTTCCTTTGCTTGCTTGCTTATATAACTATGTTATTTCTCTCCAAGTTCAAGTGAGAATGCTTCAATGTCCAAGTGAATGCTAGAATGTTCGAGAGTGTAAGAGTGTAACCCA
Organism: Pinus taeda; assembly: GCA_000404065.3. Taxonomy (NCBI): domain Eukaryota; kingdom Viridiplantae; phylum Streptophyta; class Pinopsida; order Pinales; family Pinaceae; genus Pinus; species Pinus taeda. The sequence goes on along the minus strand of APFE031166609.1, from coordinate 60,256 downwards.
GAGTATCTAGTTGTGACTAAGAGATTCATATAATGTTCTCTCTCATCTCTTATTTTCTTTTCCTTCATTTTCCTTTGCATGCGTATTCCTGTCTCTTCATCTTCCTTTTCTCCTGTTTTCCTTTATTTCTTTAATTAATTGTCATTTATTGCCCTTTTCCTGTGCCAATTTCCATAGCCAATAATTAACCACAAGCAATTCCCACTAAATTTTTTTTCCCCTCCATTTAGATTTGAATACGTGTCTCATGACCTTGGTCTTATTTTTTCCTTTATAATGTCCTTCCAATTACGTGGAAAATCAACTTTGGGCTGTTATAAACCCCTCCCCCTTGGGGGAACATTGTCCTTAATGTTCTTATGACTCTTATGATCAGAAAACTATTAAATCTGGCAAAAATACTACTTATGGATCTTTACGACACAACGCAATGCAATATTTACAATGACAAATTGCTGAAAACCATGAAAAACATACTACTTATTGGAGCTTTATAACACATCTCATTGTAGTATTTAACACACACACACACACACACACACATATATATATATCCAAACACATTTTCTTCAACCAACAAATAAAGAAGGATATAATGCATGCATTTGATCAACCATATCTCGTGTAGCTTCATCGAGCCCAAAGTGCTTCCATTGCACTTTAACTTGCTCTATTTCTTGGTTCCTGAGCATGAGTTGTTTCTGCTACAATACGCATTGTGGCTATGGCTATAACTCTCCCTCTAGTTCCACTTGCAATACAAACTAATCAATCACATGATCAACATCTTGTATACATATTTTAAGCAATGAAACATGGAAAACATCATGGAATTTCACTAATGGTGGTAAAGCAAGTTTGTATGCCACCAATCTATTGTCACTACAACAAACACCCTCCAAAATTTTTCCTATATTTGAATTTTGGAGCCTACTATGGATCTTGTGATCGACCTTTCCATAGTCACTTCTAGCTCTATTAAGTCTTTGAGCTCCCTTTTGGATTGTAAGTGTCAAAGTCACCTACTCACACATGCTTAGTCTGTAACAAATTCATGAGTACATTCCTTCATGAAAGTTCAAATAAGCCTAACAAATTCCATCAAGACAATACTTGTCCTATTTTCAATCCATGTCAACAGTTAGTGTGCACTAACATTGACAATTTCTCACTTCTAGCTGAGTTTGTACTTCTATTTCGATGAGTTTTGAAAATTGTCGCTTTTGTGCACTCTTGCTTTCGTGAGTGTCATTTTCATGCCTTTGACTATCATTTTTGCTTTATTTCACTCTAAGTAGTGTCATTTTCTTGTTATCTTTTCTCTAGCATGTGTTTCTTTCACTGTCATTTTCATATCGCAGTTTCATTCACACTTTTATTTTCATATCACAAGTGTCATCTTTTGGCATGGGAAGTGTTGCTTATTGCGTAAAGTGGAGTTTTGGCTTGTTTCAAGGTGAAACATTTCTTATAATGAGTTTTTATTACCATGTAGAAATGTTTCACACTCATTTCCAAAGTTTCAAACATTGTTGCACAAGTGTCGCCACTTTCGTTGTAAAGTGTATCTTTTGTGTCACACTTGGTAGGAGTCATTGCAAAGTTGTTGCATTAGGGAAGGTATGTTGTTCAAATGTGTTGAGTCTTCCTTGTCATTTCATCAAGTGATCTAAGTGTGTGAGCATGCTTCAAGTCTCTCTTTTTCTCATCTTCATCTCATTTTTCCAACACTTAGTCCAACTAGGAAAACTCCCCAATCGGGCCACTCAACCTCATTATACCTAGCTTGAACTACACACTGCATAGTCTCAACACTTAAGAAACACCCTTGTCCCTTGGCACTGCGCAATGGATAGTCTCTACCTTCCAAGATTGTGCACTACACAATTATAGTGCTCAATATCAACCTTTGACCTCTAAAATTGTGCAATCTCTATTTCTTGCCCAGCCAAAACTGCACATTACGCAGTCTCAAGGCTTAGACCTTTGTCTTGAGCTCCTGAACTATGAAATTGTGCAATCACCTAGCATCTTATGCATTCCAAAACTATGCCATAAGGATAATTAGTGCTCAATCTCTTAGCCTGGTTCCTTCAACTCCAGAACTACAAAGTTTACTTGCTCAGTCCATCCTAAACTGCGCATTGTGCAGTCTCAAGGCTCAGACCTGACCCTTGAATACCTGAGCTATGCAATTGCACAATCACTGAGCCTCTTCCTTAGTCAGTGGATCATCATGCAACATCTTAGACTAGGGTTTTATTAGACTAATATTGTCTTGTCATTAGTGAATTGTAGATGTAGGTACTCTATCATGCTATGACAAGATGATGATGAAGGATATGGAGAAGGAGACCATGCCAAAAGACACTTCATTAGTTGCAAATACAATTTTATCAATCAAGGGGAAGAAAAGAGACATCAAATTGATAAAATAGCTCAAGATCTCATTACACAAAAGACTCCTCATCTCTAAGCCATTTGGAGGACAAAGAAAAAGATCATGGTCCTTCTTTTATAAGACACAAAGAAAGCAGTAACAAAGAATGGCTTGACATGGCCATGTCATCTTGCAGTGTATGTCATGAGTTTCATGTCATGAGTCATCATGTTCCACATCATTTTGTGGAATATGTAATTCAATATTAGAGAAATATAATGTAAAGTGGAAGTCCAAGCGTCATTCATGTTATGTGAAAAGTCATGGATGAAGTCAAAATGTCATAGAGAAGTTGAACAATCATGAGGGTAGTCCAAGAGTCACAAGGGAGGTGAAGAATCGCCCCATTTGTTATATATACACCCTCATTATACAAGCAAAGGAATTTTCACCTTGGCTTCTCCCATAAGGCATTAGAGAGACAAATTCAGTACTTTTGGGGAGCAGGCCGTGGCTCCAATGCTCCACTATTGGAGCTAGTGATGTTTGTTATATTCATGTATCTTGGGTCTTTTACTTAATACTTGAAGCTTGATGGCCAACATGTTTTCATGAATGGATTGTGAATATTTGTAAAAATATTCTATAAGTGGTTATGATTCATGTTTTCTTTCACCTGTAATAAAGTAGTTGAACTATTTTGGTTATTTTAGTGCTTATCTAATTGAAAATGTGTTGTAATGGTTATAACAATTGTTGCATCTATGTGGACTATTATGCTTGATGTTAGGTGATTCTCTTTTCGCTTGTGTGCATCTATACTAGGGAGGTACTATTACCTCTCTCTTAGAGGCTCACCTTTCCTCCCTCTACAGTAGAAGAACCTTGATACACCTGCAACTGAACATTCACCGAGCACACTTACTTGCTCTTCACAAAGGCACATACATTCTTCTCTCTCTTGCTGACAGCTAAAGCCAAGGAAAACATATAAGAATATATGGCAACTGGGCCGATATTCCTGATGGGCCTCCTATTCCAAACGATGTGGGGTTTGATTTGGACTTCACATCAGGGATACCCCCTTTTTTGACGAATTTCCAACAACCGTCAACAAATGCGCTAGAAGGAGGGTTAGATGACAAGTTGTGTCCATTGAGTCTATTTTGAATCTCTTATCTTAAATGGCTCATTCTAAAATCATACTCCTAGTGTGTTTTTCTAACCCATCCCCTAGTAAACTTTCAATCCTCGATGAGCCTCTTTATCATTTGTCCTAATTGAAGTTTGATGGTGAGGATGGAATGTCCATAACCGAGCACATTTCTAATTTTCTTAAATTTTTTGAATATTACGAAATTAATGAGGAAGATTTTGCATGTGTGACTTTCTTCCTCACCCTCGAAGGTCATGTTAATCGACATTGTCATACCTTACCATCTGCTTCCATCCATTATTTTCATCATTTTCTCCAGGAGCTTTATGAAGCCTTCGATAGAAATGATTACTGAGATGTTCTTAAAAGAATTAATCAGTGAAGAATGAAGCTTAATGAATCAGTTGAGGATTTCTCTAATCGATTGATTCACCTTTGTTTAGAATTTCCTAAAGAAGATACAGATTGGAATTTCTTGAAACAAAAGTTTCAACTTGGTTCATATCTCTTTGCATGGTGAATCTAAACCACCTGATGTTTTTACTTCCCCAACTCTTGTAAATCATAAGACACCTCTAGTTTCAAAGGAGGAACCTACTGTTCCTTTTGGTCCTTGTCCTCCTCCTTTTCCAGTTCTAATGAGGGTGCCTCCTCAAGATGTAATAAAGTTGGGAAATCTGTAAATAAAATTCCTAATCCATCTTCTCATCCTCCTTCCACTTTTCATGACTTAGATCCCACGAAGGAAATACCAGAATGGTTCATGAAGCCTATGTTGAAAACCAAATTTTCCATTCCTCAAGATGGTATTAACACTCATATATCTATTATTGAATCTGATTTGGATTTCTATTATCCTCTGTCATCTACGTGTCATGACTCCTTGTATCATGATTCACTTAATCAATTTGCTCCACCAACTAGTTTTTCACACCCTCTCGAATTTCAAGTTGCTGGTCCAAATTTCGATTAGGTTTAAGGTAGTCACATTACATAGGTAGAGGAGTAGGGAGGTGAAGATTTTTTTCAATATTTCTTTTCTTTTTCAAAATCCTCCATGTGAATATGGTGTTTCCTCATTATTGGTTGATATTGAATCTGGTAATCTTGGTAGTCAATCAAATGCGATTAGTTTGCATAATCAATCCCAAGTCTTGGGCAACAATCATTATGACGAGGATGATTCTGTTAATATATATTATGATGGATGCCCAAGTGCATCAACTAATCTTTCAGTTCCTTAATAAGATCTTAATTTGGAATATTTAGATTTAGAATCAGATCAGGTCAAAGGAGATGTTTTTACCAAAATATCCTCTTCATATCACTATCCCTTGTGCCCTACTGATTGTGATACATCTACTTATAATGGAGACACTCCATGCTCTTCAAGTTCTTCATTCGATGAGTTAACTTCTCAATTGACACAAAGTGGTAAGGATATCCATGATGAAAGAGAAAGCAATCAAATAATCAAGTATCCTTTCCATCCCTCATCATCTCTTGTTTTGCATAAAGACAATTCTTCAAATCAACTTGCTCAAGAAATTTCCCTGATCCATTCATCTTTGGATTTGCAATTAGAAGAATATTTTGACTTGAGAAATCTGGTTGTTAAATTTGTAAAATCAAATAAAATTAGTGATATATATGGATTCCATTCGGTTAGTAGTGGTATTATTGAAATCAGTGGTAGTAGTTATCCTCACACTGTGCATGATCTGGTTCAATATTTAAAATGTGATTTTACAATCTTTGAAAGTTTCCGGACTTGTCAGGGATTTGAGGTACTTCAACTTTTTTTGATGGTTCTGTCAGGATCTCATAACTAAGTCAAATATGGTTTCTCTCATAAAATATTTCTCTTTAAATGGTTTCACTGGATGTAAATTCCTTCTTGAAATGCGTTGTGTATTGCGTATGTAGTCTTTCGAGCTTTCAAGATTTTATTTCTAATCTAATTCATGAATCTTCTTCAGTTGATTCATATTCATGCAAATCTCTTGTATCAAGCTTGGGTTTGGAATGTGTATCTCTCATATAGTCATGTAATTATGAAGTTAATAATTTCAAAAATCATCTTTGATCGAAGAAATCAGGTCTATCAAATTCATTTGAGAATAGTCAACTCTTGGTTTTTCTTATGAATGTTAGACGGGTAATGTTTTTCTTCATCGCACTTGAAATCCTCTTGAGTGCTAGTGAATGCATGTATTTTTGCGTGAATTAAATTCTTCTTCATTCATTATCTCATGGTTGGTCTCATGTGTTTTTTGTGTTGGCATTCCTATTATATTCTTTTGATGATTACGATGCTTGTACACTTTGTCACCAGTTGCAGGAAAATGATTTGTCACCTTCGGCACACAAGGAAGTTGGTTCTCTTGTTCAGAGAATTCACGACATCGTTCAAAGTAATTTATCTCTGTTGACTAATCACTAGGAATTTGATGCTTTAATCAACCCATATGATCTTGACTATTGTCATTCAAATTACCATTTTCCCATTAGTAAATCTGATGACAATTTTCCTACATTCTTTTATCCTTATGGTTTAACATCTCATTATTCGAGTACTTTTCAATAAATTGAAGCACTTTAGCCTTCACTGATGGTTATGTCAGGTCCTCACTATTTTCACAAGCCCTCTGAATATGATCAAATTCATTCCCTCTTGCAAGATTTTCATCTTGATATTGTGCCTTTAATTGAAAATTCATCTTTTCAAAGATTTCAAGATTCTCAAGGGGACTATTCCAATATTCATGATCCAATCATTGAATGGTTAGAGAAATCTTTTTTTTTTTCTACGCAAAGGCTATATTATATTAAAAAGAAAAAAGTATATACAAGAGGGTGAAACCTCTGAGAGCGCCATTGAAGCTTGCAGCTCTCTGTCAAACTTGCATCAAAGCTAACAGAACCACTGAGGCTAGTGCCCCTTACAATAGAAGAGTAATAAGTGGATAATTCATGTTCAAAATGCATCAATACAAAATACAGAATTTCCTGAATGATGAGGATAGGAAAGATCATTTCTGAAGGGGTTTCTGCTGCCAGGTTTCCGTTTCCAGAAATGAGGCTGCAGGCCTTGAAACCGCGACCCTTCAACCAGGCACCATCCGCCGAGCAGGAGCCAGAGACCGCAACCATGACCGCAGTAACACCACGACCAAAACCTCGACCAGACCAGACCCGATGGACCAGGAAGCAACCAAACATAGAACGACAACCATAACCAGCGACCAAAACCATCTGTCATATCCGCACCCAGCTGTGCTCATCCCAACGACCATGACCATGATCATAACCGAACATTTCCACAAACGTGACCACCAAAATCGAAGATGTTTTCCAGCAAGTTACAAGCATACCTCCAAAAAAGAGCAAGGGAAGACCGCTTACTTATCATTATCCGGCTTGTAGACTTTGAACTCGTCCAGAGGCTCCCAAGAGATCTCCATTCCCTCTGGAACATCCTCCAACTTCATGCCTGGCGGTAATTTTGGGTACAGAGTGTTGGCGTAGTAGAAGTCCGGCAGCATGGGCTTTTCTTGCTGCTGAGGAGCGGAGGTGGTGGCTTTTGCCCGTTCCTGGGGAATTGTCGTTTGATCTTGAACCATTTTGGGCTCGTTCAAGTCTAACATGCTGCCAATTTCCGCCCTGGCTTCAGCTTGTTCCTCTGTGGGTACCGGAGAGCTCTCTTCGACCAATTTACTTGGTGAAGATGGGGAATAAGAGCTATCCTCCCTTCCCCCATTAGGCGAGGAAATGTTAGAATTCCCAGGCGATTGCTCTGCTCCAGTGCCCTCCGCCGAAGTGCCCTCCGTCCCATCTTCTTCCTCAAAGATGACCGTAATTAGCGTCGATATAACTGGCCTATCAGTTCTGCGGCGGTAATGAAACCTGGCTGACTGAACCAAATGGTTAATGGAATGCCCGGAGTCCTCTGTTCTGTTCGAGGATGGGGAGGCACAATTGAGGGGGGAAATTCTCCGTGGGCTTCGATTTCCTCGTCTGCCAGCCCCACTCCTTTGGCCCTGATGGCACCCCCGACGTGGTGTGGCTCTGTACCGAGGAGCCATACTGCTAATACAATGGACAGAAGGTGAAAGCAACCCAGAATGCTGCGGAAAAACGCACCAGGTTAGATGCCTACTATCACCACTGCAAGAATGCACCCCCGAGCGCTTCCACTTGCCCACGATTACAATCAAATGCAGATAGGCAAAGAATGGATGCAATTGCCAGAAAACGGGTATGAACTCAGACCATTCCTTCTCACCAGGCAGCAGAAATTGAATCCGGTAGAGTTATCGCCATCCCTCCTCCGCCATCCTGTTATTCCTTAGGCCTCTGTCCTGAACCCGACTCAGTATTGAAGAGCTTTGAATGCTCTTCACCTCCGGCGGCCAACTATAAATGTCATTCATGGTGATTGCCCCTCCCGGGATTGAGACATCTGCCTTCCGTTCTCCTGCGTGGCATTCTATTAATTCTTTCATTAACACGACAGGCACCCGCATCCGGGTATGGTTAGAGAAATCTTACCTGGAAAGTGTTTGTCAATTTAATTGTCTTAAATTTCTTACATAAATTATCGACTGGAGTTGGTAAACTTGTGAAGTGTAAGTGCACTATATATGCTAGAAGCTTCTTTTATTCATTTAGTTTATTGATGTGATGATTGATTTTTTGGAGATTGCTTCTAAGGATTCTTATATTTCTATGTCCTAATAAAGTGAATGGATTCAATCTTATGACTAAATTCTTAATCTTTATGAAATTAATAAAAACTCAAAGAATAATCTAATTATCTAATCTAATGCTAGTTGTTAAAAGAAGAATTATTCTAACTAATGTCCTAAAAGTCTTTTGCATAAAAATGGAATTGAATACTATTGATGAAAACCACACATCTTTTCTCTCATACTTCTAAAATGGAATTTTCAAGAAATAAAAACTTGTAAAGAAATTACTCTTTATGCTAGAAAGAAATCACCCATAATTAATTGCTCAAATTGCTGAAAAGGAAATCACGCATAACCTGTAATGAAATCACTCAAAGACTTGCAATCAAATCATTGATATTTTGAAAGAAAACAACTCATAAATTGAAATGAAACTTATGAATAAGTCTATAAAATCTCTTATGCATTTAATGCTTCAAGAGAAAAGAATTAGCCAAATAAAAATGATTCTACAGCATGTGAGAAACTACATCAAATGATAAAAAGGAAAGTTCCAACAACTATGTCAAATGATGAAGGAAACATGTAAAATTGGCTAATTCAAACACAAAAATAAAAACATAGAAATGGACCTTCACTGTTTGCAGGGGCCCTCCAAAAACATGAGGTTTCAAAGCGCTACACAGTCAATCATCTATGCATCCATATCTTCAAAGTCATTTCTTCAATTAAAAGGATGAAAGCAGAGTTTTAACATGTCATTGTTGCATTCAAAAATTACACACACCTCCTTTGCTTCAATGGAGGGGTTACAATGTAAATTCATGGGGATTCATATGACTAAAGATCAGAACTGATTGGACACCTGGTTGCCACGAATTTCATGAAGCACAATCCATTCCAACCTCTGTTTTCTTGACTGGGCGTTTATTGACACATGGGTGCACTATTTTCTCACGCAACCTGCAAAAAAGGGCTCCAAAGAACCTGAAATATCTCCCAAATGGTAACAAATTCGGGAAAAGTTTTTGTAGGGAACTTAATTGGGCCCATTTTGAAAAAAGAAACCCATGTTTTTTTTTTTTTTTCTTCCTGAGATTCACTTTCATTTGCTCATAGAACATGTTTGAAGTTGACTGGTCAAAACTGCTGCGATTTTCCCTTGATCTTTGCCTAGAGGTCCACACATGCGAGATGGGTGGAATTTGACCAATATAAATCCATATTGGAGATTCTAGAAACAAATTCCAAGTGTTAGATTTCATTCTAGAGTGGTGCTACTACCTCAACCATGGAGGTAGCTACAAAAACTTGACAAATCTGCAATAACTTGAACTTGCTAAACTATCATTAGTAAAACCATGCAAAATTATTCTTAATTCATTTAAAATAATGGAAATAATAATAATAAACCATGTAAACATGTATGTGGGACTTTGGTGTGTTTATGAAGAGATATGGTTGAAAATGATGACAATGGGTGAATGGAATTATGCAAAAATGGATGGTTTCATCAACAAAATTATGACAAATTGGAAGCGCAACATCCCCCACACTGAAGATTTTGCATGTCCTCATGCAAATAAAGCATTGCAAAGTTTCACAATCCAACCGGTTCCTTGTGTTCCTTTATTCTATCATTTCAACTACATCCTTGACCAAAGCTCCGAGAGAGCAATATTGACCCTCTATTTCAACAAGATGCAGTTTTCTCTCTTAGTTTCTCAGGATTACAGATCTAGTAGCATAACTCTTTATTTCCACATTTTCTTGTTGTGTCGTAAGAAAGAAGAGTTACCCATCCTCCTTTGAAATTCAAATAAGTTGAAGTCTTCACATACTAGGTTGCTCATGGATGCTATAAAGGTAGAAGTGATGCTTATTTGTTCTTTTCCAATAAAACAAACATCCATGTATTACTTATTAGCTCCTTGCACATTATCATATACAACTTGTGTGAATGGAAAGGGTGCCCACAAAGTAGCACATCCAAGTATTTTTTCATTGTTATCAAAGCCTTTGCAAATTCATGTTGTTGTTGTTGTTTTTTTAATAACTTGGAAACTATTTATGAAGTTCTTGTCACTACTTAGTTATGCACAATTTGTTCAATCCTTGGTAGAATGCCATATTGTGGAGAACACATCAAGACTCTTACTACATCCATATAATGTGCTTTCCATCCTTGTGAAATTCATCCCATTAGCATGGTTGGAAATGATTATAAATTGCAACCCATAATGCTTGTCTTCTTATCATCCATGCATAGAAACATTTCTTTTATAGCAACCAATCCTACTTCAACAATGTTATGAAATAGTTTCTTCAATAACTCACAAACTAATGAAATAATAAGACTTCTTAATGTGAAGCTTTGACAAGATGAGTTGCACATAACACAAAATAAGAGTTGTAGGTGAGGGTTGTACAATTTATCAAAGCCTAAAATGTACTTCCAAGTGATTTCAAGAGTGTGAACAAAGCTTTGTTGCCAACATTCTTCTTCTTGTGGATTTGTACTCATCATTTCTTGGCTTCAATTAGAAATCCGAAGATGAACAATATGACACATAATCCAAATGCCCCATGTACTTTTTGATCATGTGTTACAACCATGTACTATGATGGTTCATTAAGAAAATCATCTCCATATTTTGAATTAGTCTCATACGAAGGCCAAAAAGGTAAAATTGTTCATCAAAGAGGTAGGAATCAATTTATATTGTAGCAAGAAGAAAAATTTAAACATGAGAATGATAGGAAACAACATTATTACTAGGGCAAACATAAGACCTTATGAAAGAAAAGATTATGCAATCATGAGATGGGGTTCAACCATAACAAGGTTTGTAGAGTATCCAATAAGGTATGAAGGCTGGAAACAATTATTGGGATTAATTATGCATGCAAAGTAGAATATGAATGAAGGATTCAGAAATTGGTTTGAAGAATGTGGATATGATAGGGTAAAATACATAGATCACATGTTTTACAATAGCTTTCTTATTACAATTTCCAAAAAATTTAACAAATAAAAAAGTTTAAGGCTAGTTTTACCTCAAGTTTGCTTGTTGGATTTGAAGATGAGAAAATGACCTGATGGCTGATTTGGTGTTGATTTGGTTGTGGTATGTTGCTCCATCACTCTGACCTTGCTCCACAAAATGTACCATTTTCATGTAGCAGACTTGTTTTTCCATTTTCTCTCAAATGGTAAATCATATTCTCCTGAATTTTTCTGAGGTTGTTACCATTATTTTTATGCATATTCCCAAAAAAAATCTTAGGTAATGGGTGCACGGATCCCAAGAAAATTGTGAAATGGTTGTAGGTGTAAGTGACCAATTTCTTGAAAAATACACACTGGAATTTCTTGAAATTTTGTTTATTTATTTATCCTACCTCAATTCATTTACCATAAAAATTTCAAGACTAACAGATGCACGGTTTGAAAGACATGGTCAAATCAATTTCTTCCCTGTTTCACCCTTCATGTTGCCTAATGTTGCAACAAAAACATATGCCACGAACTCATTTTAAGGCCAAATTGAGTGCTTCAAAAATGAAATGGTGTATTTTTACCTTTTTTAATGCCTCAAGCCTTCAGAATCCAATTTTGATGAAGAAAAGACGTTGCTATGAAAAAATACCGAAATCTGGCCTAAGCTGTCCACAATGGTGAAAAATGAAACTCCGCCATAAAAACCCACTGAAAAGTCCTAGAAACTTGCACTTTTTGGGAATTTTTCCCATGATTTACTCAATTTACCATGTTCTGAGAAAACCCAGAAGCTCAAATATTTTTATTTTTGCTCCAATATCTTGCAATATTTGTGCCAAAAGTGTTAAGCAATAGCTGCAGAAACTGCAATTTTCCGTAGTTGTTGCCGAAAATGTCAATTTTTGTAGAAAGTTGCTTTCTCCGAGTTTGAATTGTTGATTTGGATTGTGTATTACATGCCAAATTAGAAACCATGAAACATAATTCATATTGACTAAAATAGGCCCAATTTTATTGTTTTGCTTGAAAATGAAATGAATGAAAAAGTGTTGTAGTGGTGCCATCATGCTGCTGTTGAAAAACAAGATGAACATGATGATACAAGAAACCAATAAAATGTAATGTTGCAAGTTGTTGTTGATTCCATAAAACCATTAGTCTTCATCAAAGCCAAAATTCACGGTACAATTCATACCATGCGAATGAATGTGCCAAAGACGAGCATGGAAAGAAATATTTGGATTACTGATTATTGATGGAAATTGTTAACCATTGTGAGACAACTCAACGATAATGTAAATAAGTGTCAAGGTACACGAGTGCATATTGACAGGGACGAATGAATGTGTTGAAGTCAAGTCACCTGCAAGATCTAACAATCAATAGACATTGTTGTATTCCCATTGTTGTCAACGAGGAGGTGTGCCATTAATGTATGCAAGTTCCAAGGCACTCCAAATAATCTTTGATCTTGATCCTAGATAAGGTGTTAAGGTCGATGGGACAAGATCTGTTGGAAGGTGGACCTTAAGGAATCCCACATCAACCAACTCAAGCATAGAACCAAAAATGATTTAAAGAACCATAATAAAAGATTGAAACCATTATAAAATTGCAGAACTTATTGTGAAATTTGCTTGCCAATTGCCTAGTTTTCAAGCAAAGCTCATGTCCAATTGCGCCTGCAAGTTGGTTTTCACAATAAGACTCTTTTTTCTCTTTACTTTTTTTTTATATCTCCTACTCTACTTGAAAAATAAATCTCATTCAAGTATATGAATACTTCCAATGGAACCATGTGTGTAACAAGATGATAGATAAACTCGTATGCAAGTTTGAAATATACTCTTTTAGATGTATCAGTATTGAGAGACTGACTGTCTTGATTGAGATGATGTCAGATGATACTGAAGAATGGGATATTGGGATCCAATGGCTGCCTTGAACCAAGATTCAATGTAGCCTTGTCTTCCTGGGTTTCCTTGGTTCCTACTATCATGCCATGCAAGTATTCAGAGATGTGATCTCCATTCATAGAATCTAGTGATAGGCATGCATGCAACTTTTCAATCTCAGGTTCCAGCAACTGCTCTTTATCGACAGACATCCATGATTCTTGGACCTTATCTGAATCTTCTTCTTCTGGTTGTTGTTCTTCAATGATATTTGGTGAATCATTTTGCAATACCTCAAAAATGTAAGTGGATTGAGGTGTTTTATTGTTGGGGATATGAAATGGTTGTGCAGGTAGTGGAGTGGGAATGGATCTTTGGGGTGTTTGTTTGGATGGTAATGAGAAAGTTTGAATTGAGGTTGATTGATGGTGAAATGGATGTTGTGGTGGAGATGAATGATATGGATAGAATTGAGATTGGTATTGAGGATAGCGAGGAAAAGATTGAGGATATGGTGGATTTCCTCTATAAGGCTCTTCCCAACCCTGTTTCCAAGATTGGTTTTGAGGTTGGGATTGAGATGGACAAGGTTTCCAAGGTTGGTTTTGAAGTTGGGATTGAGATGTCCAAGGTTGCCAAGGAAAGGGTGTTTTCCAATTACTTTGAGATTGTTGTGCATAACCCTGAAATTGAGAATTAAGATCTTGCATCATACTAGGTTGATGAGGCTTCCATGGTCTTCTTTGAGCTACATAGCAGGATTGTTCTAGTGCTTGATTTTCTCCCTGGTAAACTACCTTTAACCCTGGTAATGATGGGAAATATTTAGTAGCATGTGATCCTGCACAAATTTCACAAATTTTAATGTTATCAAGTGGACATTCATGCAAAGCATGTTTCTTTCTACATTTAGGGAAAAATATAAATGAATTAGCATTCTCAATGGATTTGCATTCTTAGCATATAAGTTTGTTCATTTAAATTACCAAGAATATCTAACAAATTGTTAAGTTCAGTTTGACTTACCAATTTTGATGTTGATTTACTTACTCTTGTTGTAGCTGGATCTTGAAGGGATCTTACATACTTTGCTTTTCATCTTGATATGTTCTTGCACAATTCACAAATCTCTTGAAATGACAATTGAGAGACATATCTTTTTCCCACCAGGTTAAGAAGATCAATCCATTCATCCTTATAGCATTTATTAGGAGATTTCTTAATGTGTCCGATCCTAAAGTATGCAATTTAGATATTTTGACATTATAAGTAAATCTCTCCACTAAATCTTCTAGACTTTCATCCTCTTTTTGGTTCATATTAATAAAGACTTGATTTCTAAGGTCATGGTGTATGCAATATTCTTTATATTTTTCCAAAATTAGTCTTTTCATATCATCCCATGTCCTTATAGAATTTTTTCCTAAAGTCATGAACCATCTAAGAGCTTTATCCTTCAATGTTGCTGGAAATAAATTCAGTTTTTGAATGTGTAATGAGTATCTATAAGATCTACAAATTATTTGAAATTCAAAAAGAAAGGTTTCCGGGTCTTTTGGTCTAATACCTTTGAAGTTAGGAAGTATGGATGGAGGGATGTTCTTCATATGAACATTGATATCAATTTCTTGAATGGTAAAATCAAAAGGATCTTCTTCATTATCATCATCTTCAGTCATTTCTTCTACCTCTTTTGTCACCTCTTCTTCTACCTGCAAAACTAGGAATTCATGATGTGGATGTGTGGCTCTTACTGTGCCACGTGATATAGTGGGGGTGGTAGGTGATTGAAGTTTTTTTTTTTTTTTTAAAGAAAGAAAAAGGCTCCTATTTACACCTCCCCGACAATGGCACCAAAATGTTTGTCAATTTAATTGTCTTAAATTGCTTACATAAATTATTGACTGCAGTTGGTAAACTTGTGAAGTCTAAGTGCATTATATATCCTAGAAGCCTCTTTTATTCATTTAGTTTATTGATGTGATGATTGAGGTTTTGGATATTACTTCTATGGATGCTTATATTTTTATGTCCCTAATAAAGTGAATGGATTCAATCTTATGACTAAATTCTTAATCTTGATGAAATTAATAAAAACTCAAAGAAGAATATAATTATCCAATCTAATCTTAGTTGTTAAAAGTAGAATTATTCTAATTAATGTCCTAATAGTCTTTTGCATAAAAATGGAATTGAATTCTATTAATGAAAACCACACATCTTTTCTCTCATACTTCTAAAATCGAATTTTCAAGAAATGAAAACTTGTAAAGAAATTACTCTTTATGCTAGAAAGAAATCACCCATAATTAATCATTGAAATTGCTAAAAAGGAAATCACTCATAACTGAAAATAGAAAATACTCTAATTGTTGAAACGAAATCACACATAACTTGTAATGAAATCACTCAAAGACTTGCAATCAAGTCATTGATATTTTGGAAGGAAACTGCTCATAAATTGAAATGAAATTTATGAAGAAGTCTATAAAAATTATTCCACAATTAATGCTTCAAGAGAAAAGACTTAGAAAAATAAAAATGATTCTATAGTGTGTGAGAAACTACATCAAATGATAAAAATTAAAGCTACAACAACTTTGTCAAATGACGAAGGAAACATATAAAACTGGCTAATTCAAACACAAAAATAAAAACATAGAAATGGACCTTCACTGTTTACAGGGGCCCTCCATAAACAAGAGGTTTCAAAGTGCTACACAACCAATCAGCTACACATCTAGATCCTCAATATCATTTCTTCAATTAAAAGGATGAAAACAAAGTTTTAACATGTCATTGTTGCATTCAAAAATTACACACACTTCCTTTGCTTCAATGGAGTTTTTATATAGGGGTTACAATGTAACTTCATGGAGATTCATATAGATAAATATCAGAACTGAATGGATAGATGTTTGCCACGAATTTGATGAAGCACATTCCATTCCAACATTTGTTTGCTTGACTGGGTGTTTATTGACACATGGGTGCACTATTTTCTCACGCAACCTGCAAAATAGGGCTCCAAAGAACCTGAAATGTATCCCAAATGGTGACAAATTCAGGAAAACTTTTCATAAAGAACTTAATTGGGCCTGTTCTGAACAAAACCCATGTTGTTTTTTTTCTTCTGATATTTGCTTTTATTTTCTCATAAAGTGCATTTGAAGTTGACTGGTCAAAACTGCTATGATTTTCCCTTGATCTTTGCTTGGAGGTCCACACGTGCGAGCTAGGTGGAATTTGACCAATACAAATCCATATTGGAGCTTCTAGAAACCAAGTCCAAGTGTCGGATTTCATTCTAGAGTGGTTCTACTACCTCAACCATGGAGGTAACTACTGAAACTTGACAAATTTCTAGCAACTTGAACTTGTTAAATTGTCATTAGTAAAACCATGCAAAATTCTTCTTAACTCATTAAAAATAATGGAAATAATAATAATAAACCACGTAAACATCTATGCGATAATTTTGTGCATTTATGAATAAATATGGTTAAAAATGATGACAATGGGTGAATGGAATGATGCGAAAATGGATGGTTTCATCAACAAAATTATGACAAATTGGAAGCCCAACAGAAAGCTCTGTTATGAATAATAGGTTTCAATATTTCCTCATGCTTGCTAAGAAGTACATCATAGATGAAGATATGTTCCATGGCTTTTTTAACTATGGTCTTTGTCGAAAAGGTAAGAATGCAAACTAGTTAGAAGTAGAGGTTGTGACACATATTTCTACCGACAAGAAAGACCTTTTTTTGTTGTGCAAGTTCTTCAAGCTCTTATCTTTTCTGTTGCACATTTTTTATCTCAGTTTTAATCAATCATATCTTTTGTGATTGCGGATCAAGAAAAACTATAGTGGCTACATTGGAAATTTAATTATACGTGATCCTGACCTTCTAGCTGGTTAGGTTAGGAGTAGGTCTAGTTTCATATTAGTGTACCTGGACATTCATCTTGCATTCATTTTATGTAGTTTGTCTTTTTTTTTCTCATTTTAGTTTTGCATCATCTTTTTGGTTAGCCTCCTTTTGTTTTGTCCTCCTAGTTTTGTTTCCTTGTTGTGTTTTGTATTTTGTGTTTTTTTTAATGAGACTTTGCATGAAGGGTGTCCTATTTGGGCTTGAAAGACAGTGGGGAAAAATAGAAAAGGAATTTATGACATTGTAACATTTGGCTAACTCTCTTTCCTTCTTCCTTGTCTTGGTTACACCTTTTGGTTAATGATGTTTCGATGAAAAATATGATCTACACTTAAGGAAATCCTTGTGTTGAACCATGATCCCCATGTATATTATGGAAACATCATGCCTACACTCAGGTCTTTACATTTCAGTGTTTTTAGCTTGATCCAATCAAGTAGAGAAGGACAAGGGGAAAATATAAGCGAGAAAACCAATATCAGAGGTCTTATATATGCTTCTCTAAAGGGACAATGTTTTCTACTCTCAATAATTAGAGATCTAGCTTCCGCCCATGAAATAAATAAGTGTTTATGCACAATGCTATACAAAATAAATAAATAAAGGAAAATAAGAGAAAGGCTTCCTACACAGAGAATTGAAGCAAGCAACTTCATTAGGGTACTATCTAGGCCTGTTGGTAGTAGAGAAACACCAAAGATAAAAAACTATACTCTAAAAGTCTAAAGCTTGCAAACTTCATTGCCCTTTCCTGATTTGAAACATTGTGTGATCGTTGATATTTTGTTTGTGTTTAACCAAGTAAAGGGATGAATAGGAATATGTTTATGCACATGGTAAGTGGGGAAGCCATGGTAATCTGAATGATGAATCAATACTCCCTAGAGAACTAGACCTTGCACGAAAGAATTGACCAAGGTAGAGAAGTTGGAGTTCTACCAGTGTGTTGCCAAGTGTTGTTGCTGCAACAAACACCCTCCAAAATTTTTCCTATACTTGAATTTTGGAACCTACTGTGGATCTTGTGATCAACCTTTCCATAGTGACTTCTAGCCCTGTTAATTCTTTGAGCTCCCTGTTGGATTGTAAGTGTCAAAGTCACCTGCTCACCATGCTCACTCTGTAATGAATTCATGATCACATTCCTTCATGCAAGCTTGAATAAGCCTATAATAGTCCATCAAGGTAGTTCTTGTGCTATGTTCAATCCATGTCGACATCCAATGCACACTAACATTGACAGTTTCTCACTTCTAGTTGTGTTTGTACTTCTATTTCGGTGAGTTTTACAAGTTATTGCTTGTGCACACCCTTGCTTTCACAAGTGTCGTTTTCATGCTTTTGATTGTTTCTTTTGCTTGGTTTCACTCTAATTAGTGTAATTTTTGTGCTATCTTCACTTTGGCATGTGTTTCTTTCACTTTTGTTCGAATATCACAAGCATCATTCGCACTATTCTTATCTTATTGCAAGTGTTATATTTTGGCATGGAAACTTTCACTTGTCACATAAAGTGGAGTTTTGGCTTGTTTCAAGAGGAAATATTTGTGATAATGAGCTATTCTTATCATATAGACATGTTTCACACTCATTTCCAAAGTTTCAAGCACTATCGCAGCAGTGTCGCCACTTTCATCGCAAAGTGTATCTTTTATGTTGCACTTGGTAGGAGCCATCGCAAAGTCATTGCATTAAGGAAGGTATGTTCTTCATATGTGTTGAGTGTTCATTTTCATGTCTTAAAGTGATCTAAATGTGTGATCATGCTCAGAATCTCTCTTTTTCTCATCTTCATCTCACTGATCGAACACTTTGTGCAACTGTGAAAACTCCCCAACTAGGCCACTCAACCTCATTCTTCCCATCCTGAATTGTGCATTGCATATTCTTAGCCCTCAAACAACACCCTTGTCCCTTGGCATTGTGAAATGTGCAGTCTCTACCTTTCAGTATTTGGCACTGTGTAATTGCAATGCTCCAGCTCAAACTCTGACCTCCAAAACTGTGCAATCTCTCTCTCTCTTGCCCAGCTAGAACTGCTCATTGTGCAGTCTCAAGGCTCGGGCCTCATCCTTGAGCTCCTAAAATGTGCAATTTCATAATCACTTAGCCTACTATGCCTTCCAAAATTGCCCAGTAACCAGAAATAGTTCTCAATCCCTCATCTTGGCTCCTTCAACTCCAAAATTATAGAAATGACTTTCTCAATCCAGCCTAAACTGTGCATTGTGAAGTCTCAAGGCTCATACCTAACCCTTGACTACCTGAGCTACATAATTGTATAGTCACCGAACCTATTCCTCATCCTACCACCCAATTCTGACTCATTTAATGGATCATCATGCAACATATTACACTAGGGGTTTATGAGACTGATATCATCTTATCATAAGCGAATTGTCGATGTAGGTACTTTATCATGCTATGAAAAGATGATTATGAAGGAGATGGAGAAGGATACCATGCCAAAAGACACTTCATTAACTGCAAAAACAAGTTGATCAATAAAGAGGAAGCAAAAGGACATCAAGTTGAGATAGCAGTTGGAGATCAAATTACGCTAAAGGCTCCTCTTCTCTAATCCATTTGGAGGACAAAGAAGAACATCATGATCCATCTCTTAGAATAAAAAAAGCAAGAAGAAACAAAGAATGGATTGACATTTCCATGTCATTATGCAATCTATGTCATCAGTGTCACGTCATGAGTCATCATGTGCCACATCATTTTTTGGAATATGTAATTCAATATTGGAGAAATATAATGTAAAGTGGGAGTCCAAGATTCATTCATGTAATGTAAAAAGTCATGTAGGAAGTCAAAAGGTCATATAGAAGTCGAACAGTCATGAGAGTAGTCTATGAGTCACAAGGGAGGTGAAGGATCACTCCATTTGTAATATATACACCCTCATTATACAAGCAAAGACTTTTCACCTTGGCTTCTCCCTTAAGGCATTAGAGAGAAAAGTCAACACTTTTTGGAAGCAAGTCGTGGCTCCAACACTCCACTATTGGAGCTAGTGATGTTCGTTGTATTCATGTATCTTGGGACTTTTACTTAATACTTAAAGCCAGATGGCCAACACATTTTCATGCATGGATTGTGAATATTTGTAAGAATGTTTTGTGAATGTTTATGATTCATGTTTTCTTTCACCTGCATTAAAGTAGTTGAACTATTTCAATTATTATAGTGCTTATCTAAATGAAAATGTGTTGTAATGGTTGTAACAATCGTCGCATCTATGTGGACTATTTTCTTGATGTTAGGTGATTCTCTTTTCGCTTGTGTGCACCTCTATTAGGGAGGTATTATTACCTCTCTCTTAGAGGCTCACCTTTCCTCCCTCTAGAATAGAAGAACCTTGATACACCTGCAACCGAACATTCACTAGGAAAACTTACTTGCTTTTCGCAAAGGCCCATAAATGTTTCTATCTCTTGCTAACAACTAAAACCAAGGAAAATCTATAATAATATATGGAAACTGAGCCAATACTTTGGATGGGGATCCTGTTCCAAAGGTGTGATCTCTAATTGGGATTTTACATAGGGGAGACCCCATTGGTTAATGGATTTACAACACCCGTCAACATGGTATAATCCTCTCAAGGATCTCAAAAGGTCTGTAATACCGAGGTGTTAATTTGGCACATTACCCAATCCTCAAGGAGCTCTTCTTGGGATTGATGTGCAAGTACACATGCTCTCCAACTTGAAACTCCTTGAATTCTCTGTGTTTATCTACATAAATATTCTGTCTGTCTTGTGTTGCCTTTAAATTCCTTTTAATAACCTGCATCTCTTGCGCCATTTATTCCAACATATTTGGTCCAATCAGTACCGTGTTCACTTGATCACTCCTGCTAATACAAGTAATACAACTCCACCCATAGAGAGCCTCAAATGGACTCATCTTCAAGGATTATTGATACCCATTGTTATAAGAAAACTCCACCAATGGAAGATACTCCTCTCACTTCATCTATTGATGCATGTCACAACATCCTCAACATATCCTCAAGGATCATATTAATCCTTTTTGTCTTCCCATCTGTCTAATGATAAGCTATACTAAAAACTAACTATGTCCCCAATCCTGCAAACAAATCCTTCCAAAAATTGGAAGTGAACTTGGCATCTCTATTTGATATATTCTTCTTGGGAACTCCATGCAACTTCACTATCTCCCTGATGAAGATCTAAGTCACTTCACTAGTTGAGTTAGTAGACTTCACCGCAATGAAGTGAGCTACCTTGCTCAACCTTTAAACCATAAACAAGATGGAATCATGTTGCCTCGATATCCTAGGAAATCCTGTAACAAAGTCCATGTAAATGACCTCCCATTTCCATTCTTGAATTTGAATAGGTTGAAATAGAACAGTTGGATGCTTGCATTCAACTTTAACCTGTTAATAGTCCAAACACTTGGCAACAAAATCAACCACATCTTTGTTAAAATTCGGTTAACAGTAGAACTTATTAATACCTATCAAAGTCTTCTGGTATCCTAGATGGCTTGAATAGGGCTTGACATGAAAATATATCAAAATAAGTTTCTTCAACTCATTGTTATCTATCACATAGATCTTGCTCTTGAATCTAACCAAGCCATCCACTATGAGGTGATACTCCTCATTTTGATTACCCTCACCATGTTGTTGGAATGTCTTCTTCAATTGTTGGTACCTCTCATCATGCTTCCTTGCATGCAAGATATGCTCCTTTAAATCTGTTCCATAAGAGCTCACAACTGAAATATGATTCACTTGTACTCTCCTACTGAGAGCATATGCAATCCATTTATGTTTACCTTTAATGTACTTGACCATAAAATAAAACTCGCTAAGAGTAGTCAACCATCTAGCTTGCCTTGCATTCAAATTGAATTGGTCAAACAAGTACCTTAGTCCACTGTGATCACTCATCAAGATATTGAACTTCCTTCCAAGGAGATAATGTCTCTGCATCTTCAAAGCATGAATGATATCTTCCAACTCAAGATCACGAGTCACATAATTATGCTTATTTTCATTCGACTTCCTTTATTCATAGCACACCACCTTCCCTTCCTGCATCAGGACTCCACCAAGTCCTTCCTTACAAGCATATGTACAAACCAAAAACTCTTTGTCAGGATCTACAATCTTCAAAACTAGAGCATGGGTAAGCAATTACTCCAACTAGTCAAAGTTATTTTCACACTCATTATTCCATTCAAACATCATTCCCTTCCTCTGCAAGGATGTGATACGATAGCCAATATTGGAAATGTTCTAGATAAGCCACCTGTAATAACATGCTAGTACCATGAATGATTTGACCTCATCCACATTCCTTGGAGCTAGTTATTCGATGATAAATTTAATATTTTCTGGATCCATTGTTATCCCTTCCTTGGAAACAACATGTGCCAAGTAATGAATTTGAGATTGAAAAAAAAAATGCACTTGCTGAGCTTGGCATACAACTTATGATCTCTCAATAATCTCAACACCATTGTTAGGTGCTCTGTAGGATCCTCCTCATTCTTTGAATATACCAATATATCATCAACAAATACTATCACGAACTTATCCAGATAAGGGCGCAACAAATCTTTCATTAAGCACAAGAAGGTGGTTGGGTAATTAGTAAGACCAAAAGGAACCACCACAAACTCATAGTTCCCATACCTTGTATGAAATACAGTCTTGTAGATGTCTTCTTCTCTGATGTGCACCTGAAGATATCCTGATCTCAAGTCATTCTTTGAAAACACTACTGCTCCCTTTAACTGATCAAACAAATCATAAATATGAGGCAATGAAGACATGTTCTTGATAGTCACCTTGTTCAGATGCCTGTAATCAATGCACAATCTTAGAGTACCATCCTTCGTCTTTACAAATAAAACTGATGCACGTAAGGAGACACACTTAGCCTTATGTATCCCTTATCAATCATCTCTTCAAGATGCAACTTTAGTTCCACCAACTTAGGAGTGCTTATTTTGTACGGTGCCTTATGTGTTGGCTCTTATCTTGATACCAACTCAATAGAGAAATACACCTCTCTATGAGGATGCAACCTTGGAATCTCTATAGGAAACACTTCATAAAATTGTTGCAAAACAAGATACTTCCTTAAGACTCATCATCCTCATCTTCCTTCCCCTTGTCACTGGAAACATGTACTACAAAAAATACACATCCTTTTCTGTGGTCACACTTCGCTTGCATAGTTCTAACCATTCTCACAGATGTGGGCTTCTTATTTCCTTGCAAGACTCTCTTTTATCCATCATCATTTTGGCACTCAATCACCTTCGCATAACAATCTACCTTGGTCTTGTGAATAAACAACCAATCCATGCCCAAAAGCATGCTATATGCACCCAAAGAAATCAAATTTAGGTGTGTTTTTGTAGGCGTGCCATTAAGCTCAAATGCACACGATATTACCCAATAATGAACTCTTCTCTTGGTCCCTATAGCCAACTGCACCAACCAAGATCTTGCATGCACTTATTTACTCAAACGAAATTGATCCACCATATGAGGACTAACATAGTTATAACTAGATCTAGGATCAATAAAAAATGGAATCAACTTGATCACAAACCTTACCTTCTATCTAGATAATAGATGCCTGATGGTCTACTTGCCTATTATCAAATGTTGCATAGATATTACTTACATCCACAACTATATTTTCCTCTTGAGAACTTTATATTTGTGGCCTACCACCCTGGTTCAATGCACAATCCTTCTTGTGATGGCCTTTACCACAAATCCAACACTTCAAAAATTCTTGACCACTACATTTATTTTGTTTCTCTTAAGGATGAGACCCATGTCCTTTCTTAGTTGCATTAAAATTCTTGTAAGGAGCCACATTTTCCTTCTCGCCTGTATCCTAAGATCTTCCTCACTTCTTGGGCCATTTTCCTTTTGTCTTTTCATTACCCTTCCAATTGGGCTTTGACTGCTCATAACAATGCTTCAAATTTCTAATGGTTTCCTCCAATGAGTGGGGATCATCAAACTCAATCCAGTCTTTGAATGACAATGGAAATCCATTAATGAACCTTTGGATCTTTGCTTTCCCATCCTTGAGATAGGGCACATAATTCAACAACCCTATAAATTTGGTTGTATACTCTTCATCCGTCATGGAACCCATCCCGAGCTCATAGAATTCATTGGCATTTCTATCATAGTATCTCTCAGATAGGTACTTCTTCTTGAAGAGTATTTCAAACTCATCCCAATTCAGCTTCTCTTCTCTAATTCCTTTGACATTCTTAACATCTTTCCACCAGATATCTATTTTTCCTTTGAGACTGAAGGTAGCTATATTGGCTTTCATTTTCTTTGAGTAAGCATTCAATTTGAAATTTTTCTTTATCCAAATAAACCATGCTTATAAAAATTCTTATTTCTTCATTTACCCATAAAAATTAGTAGGATTAGCTTTCTTGAATTCCTCTGAAAAATACTCGCTTCTCCTATGATGTTGGCGGTGATGGAAATCATGTCTCTTGGAAGAAGAAGAGATAGAATAAAATCCATATGTAGTCAAGGATATACCACCTTTTATTGTGTTATCACAATCCATCCTGTACCTTTTCTAAGACTTGCTTCCACCCGCCCCATTAGCATTTTCCTCCTACCTATCTCCATGATTGATCCCAACTGTCCTTTCTTTTGCAACTTTGAATGGCTATGAAGAATCACTACATTGAATTCAGCTTGCTTTTCTTGATCTTTTGTAAGTCTTTCATGTTCCTCTATCAACCTGTTATTTTCTTCTTTTCAACTTCTAATATATGCCCTCAAACTCCTTAATGTGTCTGTTATATCAGGAGAACATTCCTCTCCTTGTTGCTTAATTGACTTCTCCCATTACACTGATTTCACTTCGGGCCTATTCAGGGAGTCATGTGAACTGTAATCCACCATTCGTATTTTTATCTTTGACCTTCTATTGTGTTACAAACATGCCATGATAGGTCAACCAAATAGAAGACATAAAAAAGATCATACCTTAATGTATCTTAGGGGAGGGTACTACATTTGCACAAGTAAGTCTAGATTAGCACAATATATCAAATAGCAATACCATATCAACATCATTAATGGATAAAGATGATAATACAAAACTATAGTTGTAACCACATGCATGATAACCATAACCATTTGCATTTACCTCGAGGTCCAATACTGTAAGCCTCGCTTTGATACCACTGTAACACTTGCACTAGAGAAAGGTTTACAAGGAATGAAACTACTCTAATACCACCCTACAAACACCCCACGCCACATTTACCCTCTTTTAGAAGATCTTCAGGGTAAACATGAGTTGAGAGTTACTATACATGACCTAACATCCAAGTTCCAGTTATGGAAGTGGGGTCTACTAACTAGAAACTTATTGCAACCTCGTAGGAACACATTATCACCCATATGTTAGAAAAAATCCCCTAGTGATATTTCCCTAAGCTATAACTATCTTTTTACCTAACTTTATGTTAGGTAAACTTGACTTAGGATAGAGTCAAAGTTTACCAGGTTAAACAGTGATGGTTTTGGGGCACATGGTATTGTGCACCCGTGGTATTCTGCCCGTGGTATTATATGTAATGGAGCTTATAAAAGGCTGGAAGGACTTCATTGTAATGCAAGACCTGGAGGTGAGCGGTGAAGGCTCACTTGGTCGGATTGGCCAAGGATAATGAAATTTAATTATGGTTGGGTTTTTCCCCGGATAAACATTTGTGTTTATGTGTTTATGGTTGTTGCTGGTTATTTTCTTATATATATTCCTCTCGGTAATTATTTATGTTATGTAGTAAATTTCTTAACAACTGGTATCAAAGCTAGATATTAGCTTCAAAGGGATTCTTTGGTGCCAGGGGTTTATAGTGCATGATGAGATCAATGCAGTAGATCTGGGTCTGGAAAATAATCGTGGAACAATAGTACGTGGAAGAACCTCGAGGAGAATGTGTGGAAAATAGTGCCATAACTGCCAGGGATCGCAGTGCATTTGTGATATTTACCGGTTTGGAACATGCTGACGAATTGTTTGGGATTCATGCCGCTATTTAAAGAAGGTTGAGAGATACCTTTGGTAATATTAATTTTTTTTTTTTCTACTACGTGAGGCCACCGGTGCTAGAATCTACGAGGTTCTCGTCTGGCTCCCAGTTGGAGCAGTTTGATAGAAGTTTTTGAGCAAATCAAATTGAGAGAGGATGGATCAAAATCGCAGCAGCAATAAACAAAAAAAAAATTAATGAAGTCAAAAATATTGCATGTAAATGGGCATACTACTATAAGACCTGGTAAGGCAAGTGTACCCCTCGGTGATCACCAGTAAAGTCTGGGTTAGACCTAGGTGATAGGAGGGATGTCGGGTTAACAATACCCCGGGTAAAAACTTTGAGGAGGGTAAGAGCTAGAGTGAGTGGGATTGTCTCACTTAGCAGGTTTGGCTGGAGTTAGTCAAGGAACCCCAAGTCAAGTTTAAGGGGGGAAATTGTTAGGTAAACTTGACTTAGGATAGAGTCAAAGTTTACCAGGTTAAACAGTGATGGTTTTGGGGCACATGGTATTGTGCACCCGTGGTATTCTGCCCGTGGTATTATATGTAATGGAGCTTATAAAAGGCTGGAAGGACTTCATTGTAATGCAAGACCTGGAGGTGAGCGGTGAAGGCTCACTTGGTCGGATTGGCCAAGGATAATGAAATTTAATTATGGTTGGGTTTTTCCCCGGATAAACATTTGTGTTTATGTGTTTATGGTTGTTGCTGGTTATTTTCTTATATATATTCCTCTCGGTAATTATTTATGTTATGTAGTAAATTTCTTAACAACTGGTATCAAAGCTAGATATTAGCTTCAAAGGGATTCTTTGGTGCCAGGGGTTTATAGTGCATGATGAGATCAATGCAGTAGATCTGGGTCTGGAAAATAATCGTGGAACAATAGTACGTGGAAGAACCTCGAGGAGAATGTGTGGAAAATAGTGCCATAACTGCCAGGGATCGCAGTGCATTTGTGATATTTACCGGTTTGGAACATGCTGACGAATTGTTTGGGATTCATGCCGCTATTTAAAGAAGGTTGAGAGATACCTTTGGTAATATTAATTTTTTTTTTTTCTACTACGTGAGGCCACCGGTGCTAGAATCTACGAGGTTCTCGTCTGGCTCCCAGTTGGAGCAGTTTGATAGAAGTTTTTGAGCAAATCAAATTGAGAGAGGATGGATCAAAATCGCAGCAGCAATAAACAAAAAAAAAATTAATGAAGTCAAAAATATTGCATGTAAATGGGCATACTACTATAAGACCTGGTAAGGCAAGTGTACCCCTCGGTGATCACCAGTAAAGTCTGGGTTAGACCTAGGTGATAGGAGGGATGTCGGGTTAACAATACCCCGGGTAAAAACTTTGAGGAGGGTAAGAGCTAGAGTGAGTGGGATTGTCTCACTTAGCAGGTTTGGCTGGAGTTAGTCAAGGAACCCCAAGTCAAGTTTAAGGGGGGAAATTGTTAGGTAAACTTGACTCAG
>APFE031166609.1:576-18862 GCA_000404065.3 Pinus taeda | reverse complement strand
CTTTGATTATATTATGACCCCTTAGACTACTATATATAGAAAGGAGGTCTTGTCATTTGTATCATCCAAGAATTGTTCATTCGTGTAATGTATAGGAGGTTGCCCCCTCGAAGAGGCTTATTTCTAAGGCGTTCATCTATCTTGTTTATCTTTTTGTGAGCTGGTTTCATAACAAAGTGCCCACAGGACATAAATGAGTACAAGTGCATGACGAGCAGTCCGTGGACTTATCATGAAGTTGTGTGACACTGCGTGCAACTTTGAAGCATAAGCACACTCTTGAATGTGACATGCAAGAAAACGAAAGAAACAAAGATAACTTGCATTGTGCATGTGTGCTTGCAATGTAAGATTCCTCAAATACATGAGCAATGGGATCGTGTAGTTCGAGTGGAGGAAGCATGATATGTGTGTGGGATGTATCTTCAATGCATAAATATGAGTGATGAGGAGCCTTGGGTGATTCAACAATTTCTTGATCGGAAGTGAGACTAACCCCAAGAGAGCAAGAGCTTGATATAACCATCAACCTGGGCTGAAGTGCCTCGACAGTCTTGGGTGTTTCAACTTCATCATCAGGTAGATCATCATAAACCAGTGGCTTCAAAAGATAAATTGCGATAGATTCATGATCATGATTAAATATGGTAGTAAATCGGTCACGACCACCACGATAAGAAAAATCAATGATTTCATCGACATCCTCATGATCAAATGAATCAAACAGAGGGGTAGATGAAAAGCAAACAAACTCGTCCTCTGTGTTTCCGGAAGAGACAGATGAAAGATCAAGTGGATTTTCAATGAATAACTTATCCTCTCCTTTGTCGAATGATGGACCAACATTTGGTGTGTCATGTGATTTGTCAACAATGGGTGCATCCATAGATGGAGATACACATGCGAAATCATGGATGGCAGTTTCACCAAAGATGTTAGGAAAGAACTGAGGAGGCTTGGATGGAAGGGAGTCATCCTTAGCTGAGTGTTGATGCTCAAGCTCCCACTCATACTATTCATGAATGACAACACATGTTGGTTGTGAAACACCAACTCTGTCAATGGCTTGTTCCTCGTTCACAACAAGTGAAGAGTTTGGAATGGAAAAACACAAGACAATCTCATCGGGATGAACAACTGAGTGTGAAGATGAAGGTTGTGGAACAAAATGCATATAACAACTCGAAGGACTCAACCAAATATGTGTGAAAATTAAGTGAAGTGATGTTGGGAGGATGTGAAAGTTTATTAGGTGTGTGAGCATGATCCTCAACATCACTCGATAGTGGTGGATCTGTTTGATGAGGGGATGGCGCACACCACTTGTGAGAGTGACCACATTCGAATGAGATTGCAGAGCTCCATCACTGAAGAATGTCGAGTGAGGCTCGATTTCAAACTTCTTCTTTGGACGAGAAAATTTCTTAATGCAATACTCGAATTGGTCCCAAATATAGAGAAACTTCATCTCGCTCCTTGGAGCTTGAAACTGCAAGTCATGGAAGTGCTACCAAAAGTCCATAATCGATTCATGCGAAGCCTTCCATTGCTGTAGTAGTTTTTAGTCAAGATAGTTTGGATCAAAATGTTAGAAAGTGTCTTCAATGAGATCACATAAGTGCTCAAGTGAGTGCATGCTGTCAGCCGGTAGGCTGAACATCCATCAAAGTAGAGATTCGCAAAGTGTGTATGCAAGAAGCAAGTTGCCTTGTTCATCATAACACCCATGTTCCTGATGAATCATGGAAAGAAAGCCATGTAAGTACTCAGGACAGACCACTTCGCCTTCACCATGATACATGTAAGTGGAGAAGTGATAAAAAAAATCCCTCGTGATGGTGACATCTTCATGATCCGAGAAACATAGTAGAGGGAGAAGAGTGCAAGAATCAATGAAAGATATGCAAAGGTTCGAAACTAGATGAGAGGACACAGCTTGTCATCTGGCCCTCCTTCTAGCGCCAGAAATGTTGACGGTGCTGGACCCACTAACATGTCAGGGGATATCCTCGGTATGAAGTCCAAATTAGACCTCAGATCATTTGGTGTAGGAGTCCCAGCAGTGGGTTGTATGGTAATGCCTTGACTGCAATTTCGCACAGAAGAAAGTAAGATAACTCTGTTGGTAGCAAGGGTGTGACAACTATAGTGAGTCAAGGAAGGTGCATGAGAGGTTCTAACACACGGGGGTTGAGATGAGTGCACCCCTTGGTAACCTGTAATAGTACTCAACTTGGAAGGGAACACACAAGCAAAGATACATCACAACATGGAAGGAAAGTTAGCAAGCAATCCAAAGTGATGGTTAAATCTACAACACATTTTAGAAAGATTCATACATGCTTATACAAAATAGTCGATACATGCATGCGTAAGAAAACCAATACATATATCATTTAGAGTAAACTAGATAGCATAGAATACAATACAACATATGCATGAAACATGTTGGCTCTTATTATATAAAGAAGTGTAAGTTCTAGTCATACAATACATCCATGTCCAACCACTAGTTCCAATAGTGGAACATTACAGCCATATCCTCCTTCTCCTCCAAAGAGATGTACTAGCTATGCATAGTGAAGAAGCCAAGGCTCGTTAAAATACTGTCCAAGCTCTCTTCGATATAGTCTTATCGGAAGCTTAGCTGACCAAAAGCCTTTACAATGAGTTATGAGGGACTATTTATAGCAAAGGGTGGGGTGACCCTTGACATTCCCCTTTATGATAGTTCAACTACCCTCACGACTCTTCATCTACACTATGATTGTTGCATCCAACTATCACAACTTGACTTACACTTGACATGACTTTACATTACAATGCACATGTACCCATGTGAAACAAAATGTCTTGAACAAGCCAAGCTAGACATCACTCTAACTTAGGCAACTATGGAAGTCTAACTCCTCAACATCTTCATGGTGATTGACAGTAACATATCGATGACAAGATCGATATTCCTTGATGGTGTCAGTGTGCTCCATGGTGACATCTGTCTGAAACCTAACTCTTGCCTCCATAACATCCCGATACACTGCTTGGGCTCCTCTATCCAACTCATATGAAAGCATGTACATCATTGTCTTCAATGCGGCCAGACCAACAACATACTTGTGCATGATGTTTGCACTGATGGGCAAGTCTGGGCTGGTGGCAATGCACATCAAATCATCGAAGTATGAGTCAAGCTCTAGTCAGACCTATTTCTGTGTCTTGCACATCGCTACTGCCATCCGTTGAGATGGATGTCTGCCTTATGCACGGTACCGAACTTGGAGTACAATTCTTGCATAATTGTGTCAAGGGAAAATACTTCATCTAGTATATCCTTCTTCAATTTAGCTCGAGTGGACGTTATCACCAAGTATTCTCCTTGCTTGACCATTTGTAGTTCCTTCACCATTCACTCATTCTCAGCTATCAGAAAGCTAACACTTGAGCTAGTGGCTTCGACACACACTCTGGTTTCATTAGCCAAGGCTACTGGATGTTTGCACACATCAGTCACAATCAATCGTTCTTCAACTTGCACAGGAGATGTATGATCCTCCAGAGTTGATACTCTGTGAGACTGCACAACTCTATGTTGATATTCATCGAATGAGATGTGCGTCTCTCCTTCTAGCCTATCACTAAGGATCTCAGTGCTTCCTTGGTCACTTGAGACTTGCTCGTCATCTGGATGGGGTGAAGCAAGTAATTCGACCTCTTGGTGATGAGGAATGAGGTCGGTGTCCTATTCCAACTCCTACTACACCATGTCTGCATCCAACTGTTGAAGTGCTTGTTCTATCTCATGAGCTTAGTCTTGCTCTTATGATGGTTCACCCTGCTTGCTTAATGCCAGCTGTTATGATGAATCAACTACTTGTATGGGCGTTGTCTCATCTATTTGCACACGTTGCGCCCCCTGCAGTACCTGTTGCTGTTGTGCTTCCCTCTCCTGTTTGCGCAATCTTGTTCCTTCCGGAGTTCCTCCCACAGCTCATGCAACTGCTTCTATGCTTCTTCCATTCTTCTCTTATAACTATGCCTCTACACTATTCGCATGTCGCCCTAGTGCCTCTTTGTCTCTATAGACATAACTGCTTTCTCTACTAATGGATATGCTTAGAAATTGCAGCTTTTCTCCTCCTCCATGCGATCGACAACATTCCTCTTACTCTTGTCACACACTGGTATGCTTGCCTTTGTTGCTACTACTATTGTTACTGCTGGTGCTCTTTGAGATGTTACTTCATGTTGCTTCGCTCACCACTCCACAACAAAGTTGACCTGTTCATTGGGTCTAGAGAAACTGTAGCAATATCTCCATGGGTCCTCCTCAGTGTAATGAAATGCCACGTGGATCTTGTTGAACTGAACTTTCGTGCAGTGATCCTTCACAATACAATGAAAGTCATATGGGTTGTAAATTCGGAGGTCAAATGGATAGTTCTTCATCTATTTTGCTTTGAAATATGATTTCTTGATACTTTGGATCTCATATAACTCAATCTGCAATAGAAGAGCGAGCCAAGGTGCCTTCTTCTTCTGGTGTAGTCTAGTTGTCAATGCTTCCGAGATGTGATAAGCTACTTCCTGCATGACAAGTATGTCCAAGGAAAACTTTGGTAGAACATGCGGAGGCTTCTCTCCATTGAACATTCGGATGAAGGTGTCGGATGGTGAGGCATACCAATCAGCAATGTCTAACAGTGCCTCCATTGCTCCCTTTGACATGCAAGGTGGATCCTATTTGAATATCATCTTGTAGACAAGGTGACAAAATGATCAGACAACCGTGTGATTACTCCTCTGAAGTTGCATTCGGACAACAACTTGAAATATGTGTCACAGCAGTCTTCGTCGGTGACCATGCCCACTCCAAGCTCGATAACTCCCATCGAGCATAGATTGCATCTAAGATCTAGGTGGACATGTAAATATCTGCATGCATACCTCCAAGTTACTGTCAAGTATTTGTTACTTGTTCCTGCAGTTGATGAGCCAACATGTCGGACCAATTATATGGTTTTCCCTCTCTAGCTAGTTGGTCCAGTGCGATCACCCAACTCTATGGGAAGGTTTCCGTGCTTTCTTGGCCATAGATTTGACATGAAAATATGACCAAGTATTGATACGCCTTCTGCAGTATCTTCGTCTTATAGATCTAGTTGAGTGTTAACCTGAATCGAGCCGGCTCCTTTACCTAGTTCTTCAAAATGTCTCTCGAGTTAGTATTGTTGTTGGGTAAGCTGAAGGTAGTCTTCATGATAGTCATGGGCTCTGACATCTGATACATCTCGTCATAGTCTCGTGCTTAGAAGGTTGCAAGCTTCGTCCCACTGACACTGCTCAAGGTCATCATCTCGGGATCAGTGTAAGAATGATCAAGTGTATCATGTGCCACACATGGGAATGCGAGGTATCTGCATGCAATCCAGTACAAGTCAAACTTGTGAATATTCACACTTGACAGTCTTTGAGGTCTTCCACAAAAGTGCCTGAAAATGCTTCATTAACCTCTTGCCACTTGAGTTTGATGTCCTTGTCTAGAAACAACTTCATGTCTTCATAGATCGTTAGACTAGAGGACACTCACTCAACTGCTGCTCCAACTGCCTTCCCATCAGTGTCCTACAATCTTGCTCTCTTGGAAGCCATTGATCCTGTACTGCTAAGAGGCGGATGAACACCTGAAAGATCTGGAGACAAGAAACATGCATGGCAAGAAATCTGTCAGTGAAAAATAAAGCAAATTCAAGGAATGACATAGCACATACCTGGGTAACTGATAGGTAAGATTACACAATTTCTTCTGGGAGGTTGGGTGACTGGCTGCTAGAACTGTGCAAAAGGCAGTCTGGGCTATCTGGAGGGAAGAATAGCTACTGGATTTATGCAATGTGCAATCTAGACTGGCTATTAGTTGCTGGGATTCCGTAATGCACAATTCTAGCTGGAAGTGACTACAGGCTTAGGGACTGCATTGCACAATTTTCTGGGCCAGCAGTCACTGTCCCTTAGAAATGCGCAAAACAATCCCCGAGGACAGTGCCTAGGTAGAAATTCACATTTCTGGAGAGGAAGACAGAGCCTTCCTTCCCCATATTGCGTGTTGTCTCGATGAACACAGAGTCCGCGCCAAGGTTGGCCAGACTCACTGATGGGAAACTGAAAGCAAATATGAAAGTGAATGCATGGCAACACTAAGTGAAAGCAAAAGTGGTTGAAAGTGCATGCAAAAATGAATGCAAGATTCAGTAAACAGGTCAACATGCATGTGGGTGAAGCGAGTCATCGAATTGGCAACCATTTGTGAAAAATAGTTTCATGCATGATGCAGCAGTGAGATAGCAACGAAAACTAAAATAGTGCTTGGACAAGCTAGTATACATGTAAACGACAACAAGGATTCAAAGAAATCAATCAAACAACACTCACACAAGAGAAAACATAAAAAGCAACAGAAATGTTGAAAAAGACAAGTTGAGGCCACTTACCCGTGAATAGCTAAGCTAGATGTGTCGAAGAGTCCTGGATGTGCTGTGGGATGTCAAAGCTCCAAGATCAATGTGAAAGAATGAGCTCTAATGTGTCGAATAAATAATTTTTGAGCTCATGACGCACATGCCACAAATCTAGGAAAAAGCCACACTTGGAGGAAAGTTTCTAAAACAACTTTGCATGTAACCTCTAGCTGCTAAAAATAACTCTCTAAATCATGGGATGCATTTTGCATGTTGCATTTTGCTATTCCAGGAAAAAGCAAGCCATGCATGCAAGTCAAGTTTCCTTGGTCTCGGGTGGAACTAGTCAACCCAACTGCTCATGCATGAAGCTGCTCAACGGCTTGAAGGAAATGCGTAGTTTTGGCTGGGAGTTGGGCTGGTTGCCCTAGAGATTTGCCCAATTTTTGGGCAGAGTAGTTGACTGCTGCCCAGATTTGTGCAAATTTTGGGCTGAGCAGCCTTTGTTGGGGAAAATTATGCAATTTTCACTATGAGGGTTGACTAGAAGAATTGCGCAATTTTGGTGCCCAACAGGCTGCCAGACAGGATTGCGCAATTTCTGGAGGGAAGGCTAGTTTCCCTCTAGAATTACGCAATTTCTTAGGGAACCACTCAGCGTGTAGCTGGACAAAGTCCAGATGAACAGCCTGTGAGGGGAATGCATCAAGTTGTGATTGATAGGCTACCTTTATGCAAGAAAATACTGAAGCTTGTATACTTGACGAAGCAATACAAGGTGCCGTGAAAAGTTGGTAGGGAGGATCCAAAACGAAGCTAAGGCAAAATTTTGGAGGGTGGTTGTAGTGGCTACAATAGGAACATTCCATGTGGTTATAGCTGATTTTTCTTAGTAAGGGACTACGACCAGTGACTTTGTTCCATATTTTTAGGGTTATCTATAGACCAACTACCCATAACTTTTGAGAATCCTCTCAATCATCTGTAGAAGTACTTTTTTTATTCTTAAAGTGAGTTATGTCCCCCGTCCTCACTTTTTTATTTATAAATAACTATAGAAGGCAAAAATTGGGCAAAATCGAATATTCCAATTAGCCATGGCTAATTAGGAGTATTACAAGGGAAGACCATGGATGGATTTGTTTTAGCCATTAGCATTTCCTGATGGAATCATATACACATTGAGAGTGTTCCCCGGAACAATGAGCTGATAACTATTCACTGAGAGGAAAAATGGTGCAGGATTGTAGCGTTGGACATTAGATGCAACTTTGACTGGATTTTGGACTTCCTGTGAAGGAGGTGAATCCTGATACTACTTTTGAGGGTGGAGGTGTAGGCCTCTAGATTCCTTTGTTGCAGATGCAGGAATCATATCTTTTTATTTGTTGGTTGAGAAAATGTGCATATGTGTATACATGTATATTATTGTAAATACTGTATCGAGTTGGATTTATAAAGCTCCATAGAAAGTATAGTTATTTGTTGGTTGAAGAAAATGTGCATAAGTGTATGTGGTTGTTAATGTAAATATCGTAATGAGTTGTGTTATAAAGGTCCAGTAAATGATATGTTTGTCATGTTTCAACAGTGGTCATTGTAAATACTGCAACAACCTATGTTATAAAGCTCCATGGGCAGTATGTTTTTCTTTTTAATGGTCTTATTGGTTGTAGGCGTCATTCAACACTGAGGACGGTGTTCCCCCAAGGGGGAGTGTTATGTAATAGCCCTGGTAAATATTCATGTAAAAGAAATATAAGACCAAGGTCATGGGACACATATTCCAAGTTGAATGGTGGGAAAAACATCCTAGTGGGTGTTCATTTGGTTTATTAATGGATATGGAAATTGGAAAAGGCAATGGAAAAGGCTTTGGAAAGGAAAAATGGCATTAATTGGAATTTTATTTATGAAAATAATGAAAATTAGGAGAATGGTAAGGTGAAAGGTCACAGGTTGCACGTTAGGAGGAAAATGAAGGAAAATAATGCAAAATGAAGAAAACAGAGGCTTCATTGATAAAAAAAGATTATGAGGATCAATTCATAGACTTTTGTCAGTTTAGTTTTCGATCTCTCTCTCACACTCTTGGACACTTAGAGTTTTCTTGGAGCACTCTAGCATTGGATAAAGAAGAGAGAAGAAGGTAAAGGGAATAAAAAATCAAGCAAGGAAGAGTAGGATCAAGCAACTACATCGGGATTATTTGTAGGTATTGAGTTGCATGTATGATTTCCTTGCTAGTTTTGGCATGCATGGTTATGCACAAGTGTTCTTGGTTCTCTTATTGTCATTGCCATGGGTTTTTCCAGGTGTGACAATGTTTTTTAGCCTAGCCTTGCCATTTACGGATAGCCATGGTGTGATGGGTTCTCATGTTTTGGTTGAGATGGATTGTC
Source organism: Pinus taeda (assembly GCA_000404065.3). Lineage (NCBI taxonomy): Eukaryota > Viridiplantae > Streptophyta > Pinopsida > Pinales > Pinaceae > Pinus > Pinus taeda. The sequence goes on along the minus strand of APFE031166609.1, from coordinate 10,005 downwards.
GGATGGATTCAAAACTAAGTGAGGTGGATCTCCGAAAGAAAAGAACACATGGCCTAATGCTCCCTAAATTGGACTGAGGATCATGGTAAATCCATTGGCCTAGTAACCCCTAAACCAAAATGCGGGCTGCGGTAAAGCTAGGTATTGTGCGCCTCGGTGGACCTAAGAATCCTCTACCGTTGAATGACGGGATATATTGGTGTTCTCCATCAAGTCTAAGAATCCCGGGATGAGATATACGGTAAAGCCTGGAGAGTGGAGTCTCATTTAGGGCCTAGTGCTCTAGTGTGGATTGCAGTAAAGCCCAAAGACTGGTGTCTTAGTTATGGCCTAGTGATCCCTAAATCAAATTGTGGATTCTGGTAAAGCCTAAAGACTAGGAGCCAGAAAAATCCTCACAACGTAGGTGGAGAAATCCGGTGGCATCCATTCTTGTTTATGGCGTAGTGATCCTGTTAAGATTACGGTAAAGTCCGATATTGTATGTTTATTGTTTTGGCCTAGTGATCTAGTGATTATTGCGGTAAATCCTATTTCTATTGATGAGGGTGAGTTTGTGTAACCTCAGGAAGACCTGGTTGAGTTTCTGTTATGAGTCCCACATTCATGCTTGGAAAATGGCACGGGGGTGATTGGCTGAAAGAAAGATTTGGTTCAGCCAATCTACGGTCAGGTGGTCCATGGAAGTCCCAAAATCAGTTGGCTTATGCATTCATTAATAAGAGTTCATTCTCCTTGGTATTTCTGTGTAAATCTATTGGTTCATATGTGGTATTTATGGTTGTTGTATCCTTGTTATTTCTGTTGGTTATATGTTGGTTATGAGCATGTTTTATGACATTTATGATGTATGTCTCTCATCATATTTTGGTTGATAAATGAATGAAAAATGAATATATGACCTAATAGATGATAATTCAGCTAATGTGATAAGGCATCAATGCTCCCTTACGAATCTCAGATAAGTATGAGACCCCTATGCTTAAATCTATTGTTATGACTTGTAGATCACATGTGCATAATGTGTTCGATGAAATGTCTGTCATGGTTAGGCCAAGTCCTTGATCAAGTTTTGTGTTAGAGGCTTTGTCTTGGTGCCATTTACTGGCTTGCAATGTCTCATCAATTTCTAGGCAGTGGTTTGGAGACTAGCCCTGAAAAAATGTCTTAAATCTCACAGTCTCTGGCACATAAATCGTTGAAATAGACTGCACTCTCTCACTTGCAAGAATTATGGGAGAGAATGGGGGGTCCCAGCCACATGCATGCCCATGTCATGGGAGCGAATAAGGGTTTAATTCTTTGAAGGGCTAGGTTAACTCAGGGGTTGGGCACCTAGAGTGGTAGATTAGCTCCTGGGGATTCAGTAGCTACCGAGGGAGGTTTGTAGGGTGTTGGTTCATCGGTTTTACTTTCTTAACTGCACTTAGGGAGTTGAATCATATCATAGTAACTCTTAGTCACATGTTTACCCTGGTGGGTTAATTAGCTTAGGAAAATGTGGGAGGAGGGTGTTACAAATACACATTCATCAATAACGTAAAAGTAGATGGAGCATTAGTCAAACCGAATGGAACTAAAACAAACTCATAATGCCCATATCTGGTCCTGAAAGAATTCTTGTAGATGTCCTCTTCTTTGATGTGTACATGTTCTTGGTCATCACCTTGTTCAACTGGATGTAGTTAATGCACAACCGGAGAGTACCATCATTATTCTTCACGAACAATATCGGTGCACCCCAAGGTGATACACTCTATCTAATGTATCCCTTATCAAGCATTTCCTTTAGCTGCAACTTCAACTCTACTAAGTTTGGTGTGCTCATCTTGTAAGGTGCCTTTGATGTTGGTGTTGCCCATAGTACCAACTTAATAGAAAAGTCCACTTCCTTGTGGGGAGGAAACTCTAGAATCTCTTCTGGAAACACATCCTAAAACTACTTTAATACAGGATACCTCTTGAAAAAATTTGCATACTCAACATCCTTACCCTTTTCATTAGAAACATGAATTGCAAACATTACACACCCTTTCCTACAACTGCACTTAGCCTGCATAATTGTAACCATCCTAACGGATGTAGGAGTCTTCTTTCCCTGCAATATTATCTTTCCCCATTATCATCCAAGCACTCAATATCCTTTTCATAACAATCTAATTTGGTCCCGTGAAGGTACAACCAATCCATACCCAAAAGAATACTATATGATCCCAATGGTAGTACATTCATATGTGTTGTGATAGGCATACCATTCAGCTCAAATGCACAAGATTTTACCCATTGATCATGGGGGGGGGGAGCAATACCATATGACGTGGGTTCATATTGGGGAAAAAGTGACATAATTGTTTGGGGGATATATAGGGGTAAAGGGTTTTTATATTGTTAGGTATAAAACATGGAGCTCAAAGTTAATGAAAAAATATAAAGGGGTATAAAAAATGTTAATGCAAAAATGGATACCTACAATATTCAGTGAAATTAGGGGTTTTTTAAATTGGAAAATTGTATTGCGTTGGTATTTGGTAGGGGGTTAAATCATGTTATTTTTAGAGGTATTTTCAAATATGTAATCAAATTAGGGGTATTTCTTAGTATGCCATGAATGCACATGATATGTCAGAGGTTCATTGAGTGAAGTGCCCATGCCAGTGATGAACTCTCTTCTTAGTACCTATAGCCAACTGCACCATCCAAGACTTTTCATGCACTTATTTTCTCAAGCCACACTTATCCACCATGTTAGGATTAACATAGCTATAATTATATCTAGGATCAATCAAAATAGAAAAACTCAACCACATAAGTTACCTTCCATCTCAATAATGGATGTTTGATGATCTGTCTGTTTTTTGTCCATAGTTGCATAAATTCAAGGAATGATATGACCAACATCCCCAGCTATCTATGAATCCTAAGAACTATATATCTGAGGCCTAACACGTTGGTACAGACAATCCTTCTTGTGATGATCTTTGCCACATATCCAACACTGTAATGGTCCCCTACCATCATCTCTAGTTTGCTGCTCTCCAAGATGCGACCCATGACCCTTCTAAACGACATTGAAATTATTGTAAGGAACCACATTTTCTTTCTCACTTGAATCCTAAGGTCTTCCCTGCTTTGGTGGCCATTTCCCTTTAACTTTCTCATTTCCCTTCAAGTTGCACTTTGGTTCAACTTTGCACTTTGACCACTCATAACAATGCTTTAGCTTCCTGATGTCCCCCTCCAATGATCTAGACTCATCAAACTCAATCTATTCTCTATATGTTGCTAGAAATCCATTGGTGAATATCTGAATCTTAGCCTTTTCATCATTGAGATAAGGCACATACCTCAACAACTCCAGGAACCTGCTGGTATACTCATCATCTGTCATTGAACCCATTTGCAGCTCATAAAAATCCGTAGCTCTATCATCATAGTACCTCTAAGACAAGTAATTATTCTTGAAGAGACTCTCAAACTCATGCCAAATCAACTCTTCTTCCTGAATACCCTTAACATTCTTCACATCTTACCACCAAAAATATGCTTTCCCTTTGAGACTGAAGGTGGCTCTGTAGGCTTTCATATTCTCTGAATAGCAGGGCAATATGAAGAATTTCTTCATCCCAAGCAACCATGCCGCTACATCTTTTGACTTCTTAATATCTCCATTGAATTTAGGTGGCTTGACTTTCTTGAACTCCTTAGGAAAGTACTCACCCCTCCTATAAGGATGATTATGGTGATGACTATGATGGTGTCTCCTAGATGAGGAACTAGAATGATGGCCATACATACCAGTCCTCCCGTCAAGTGTCTCCAGTGATCTGCGACCTCTAACTATATCCCCTCTATCCACCCTATATCTTGACTGATCCCTGCTACCATATGCTCCATTAGTTTTCTCTTCCCACTCTTGACTAATCCTCAACTACCATTGTCTCTGCAACTTTGACAAGCTCTGAAGAATCGCTGCATTGAACTCTACCTGATTTTCCTGAGCCCTTGAGAGTCTTTCTTGAGCCTCAACCAACCTATCATTATCTACTTTGCAACTTCTAATCTCTACCCTCAAACTCCTCAATGTGTTTTTTATACCAAGAGAGTGCTCTCCTCCTTGCTGCCCAACTGATCTATAGGGAGAGTCACAGGAACAATAGTCTATCATATTTCTTGTCATCTTTGATTATCTTCTTCCTGCAAGTGTACCATGTAAAATAAACCAAATAGATACCACAATCAAATCCATACCTCATTGATATTCAGGGAAGGCCTATCTCATCTACAAGATCAGTCCACATTAGCGTGATACATATATAATTATAATCATATCAATATAACAACATCATGCATGGCCATACCAACTATACAACATGATCACATGCATGACCATAATAACCATGACAACATTATACTTTACCCAAAGATAGCGCAAACTGCCCTGATACCACCCTGTAAGTGCCTCCTCCCACATTTACCCACTTTCACCAGTTCGCCCAGGGTAAACATGAGTTGAGGGCCACTATGATGAGAATCAACCTCCTATGTGATTGTAAGGAAATAGAGTCAAAAACTTAAGACTTTACTAACCTTCCTCAAGTGCTACGAGACCTCCAGGAGTTACCCAACCTGTCCAGGTGTCCAAACCCTGAGCTGACTGTCTTTGTCACTGACCTAGAGCCTCAATTTCTCCCTTTCCAAGACATGAAAGTGATTGTAGCCCTCTAGTCACACTGATAGGCCTGCCTCCATGTGACTGTAGACTTTTCCAATCAGTTCTATGCCAACAACCTTGAATTTTGAGCCACTTTTTAGGGCCAAGACTCAAGCCTCTACCCAGAACTCAATAAAACTTCCAGAAATGATAAATGGAATGGAAACAAAGCTTATGAACCAAAACTTGAACTAGGACTTGACCTGACCTCTCTCAGCTAGGATGGACAATCCATCAAACACATGGTGAACATGCAACCTACAGGTCATAAATGCAAATCTGAACATAATGATCTGAAAAATTATTTGAGAGTCAACAAGAAGGAATAATGCCTTCTCACAATAGTTGTCACAACATCCATTAGTACTTGTACTCATTATCCAGACATTCATTAATAGAAATGTGTTAGGATCCATACTTAGATATGTCAATTAACCATGCTTATAACCAACATATAACTAGATAAATAATAATGAAAGAATAGCCATTAAATCCACGTAATAACAAGTACATTTACTTATCAAAATCAAGATGATCTTAACTCTTATTAACCATATGAAAAATCTAACCAAGTCAGGGATTTCCACATACCACTCGACCATAGACTGGGTTGAAAAAAATATTTCTTTCTTCCAATCACCCCTGTGCCATATTCCAAGCATGAATGTGGGATCTCATGGGATAAAACCATCCACAAACAACCAAGGGAATCCATAGGTTAAATGAAATCCACCCTCACCATACCGTGATCTCACCTAAAAACCATACCATGATCTCACCTAAACTGGTCCCAAGATTACAAAACCAAACAGAGCTTGAATTCCTCAAAATTCCTTCACCATCCCTTGAGGAATTTTCATGTCTCCACCCACCTATTGAGGGCTTCCTGAAGAAACCAATATCCAGCCCCAACCCTTGGTATTTTCCTGATACCACCTCACCTGGATCCAAAATCTTCTGACAATCCAAAGCTCAACTGAGAAACTATCCAATTACACCATGGCTATCCAGAAATGACAACACAAGGTTGAGACCACTGCCAAAATCCAACAAAATCTATGCCACTGAAAACAAAGAAACCAAAATACACACATGCATATGCTATGCATGTCAAAACCAACTAGGAAACCATAAATGCAATCTGTTACCTGCAAGTATTCCTGTTGAAGTTGCCTAATCTGATCTTTCCTTGATTGACCCTTTTTTTCCTTTACTTTCCTTTTCCTTCCTTTGCTTTCCTTGTCCTTCATTTGCTTGTTTGATTTCCTTCTCCTCTTGGTGCTCTTTTCCTCTCTAAGACTAGCTCCAAAATTGAACTGACAAAAGGCTACCAATTGATGCTTTGATGTCTTTTTATTATTGATGCCTCTAATTTCTTCATTTTCCATTATTTCCATTCAATTTCCTCCTCACATGCAACCTTTGACCTTTGACCTCCTTTTTCTCCTAATTTCCTTTATTTAAATAGCAATAATACATGTTTCCTTTTCAAAGCCTTTTTCATTGCCTTTGCTAATTTCCCCTTAGCAAAAAACACAAGTGACACCCACAAGGATATTTTGCCCAACATTTATCTTGGAATAAGTGTCCCTTGACCTTAGTCTTATTTTTCCTTTATTAACTTTTATTACATGAACTTTTAACTCGAGGTTGTTACAATGAACAAGTGAGTATGCCTTGTGAATTGTTCAATTGTAGAATGTATCAAGTTTCTTTCACCGAAAGGGAAAAGAAAGTGAGTCTTTAAGAGAAGAGTAATAGTACTAATCTAATAAAGACACACAATCATACGTATGAAAGAATCATCAGACAACTAGCGAAATAGTTCACATAGAAGCAACGATCGTTAAAACAATTACAACACACATTCAACAAGATATGCACCAAAACCACCGAAATAGTTCAATTTCTTTAGTACCTAACTATAACAACATACATCGAAAACATCCAAAGAATAGTCTTACAATATTTACGATATATGCACGAAAGTGTGTCAGCTCAACAAACTTCAAGTATTAAGCGAAAGTTCCAAGATACATAGATACAATGAACATCACTAGCTCCAATAGTGGAGTGTCAGAGCTACCACTTTCTCCCCAAAAGAACTATCTTCCTCTCTAATGCCTAATGGGAGAAGCCAAGGTCAAAATTCATTTACTTGAGCTATGTGGGTGTATATATAACAAATGAGATGACTCTTCACCTCCCATGTGACTCTTGGACTCCCCTCATGACTCTTGAACTTCCATCCTTTACAAATTCTCATGACCCTCTTTGACTTCCACATTATTTTTCACATTCTATAGGTGACTCTTGGACTTCCACCTTACATTAAATTTCTCACACTATAGATAATTACATTACATCAAAAAACAATGTGGCAATTGATGAATCATGTGACACCTTGAAGTGGCACCTTGACAAGACATGACTTGACATTGATAACATGAACTTGATGATGATGTGGCAATGTCAAACCACTCTTCTTGTTGATATCCTTTTGTCTTCTTGAGAGATGGTTTGTGCTCTTTCTCTTCCTCCTTCATAAGGCTTTGAGATGAGGAGTCTTCACAACAACCTTGATCTTCTATCTTTTGTTGCAGTCTAGTGTCCCTTAATCTTTTTTTCAATGATCAATATGTTTTTGCAACTTCATAAGTGTTTTCTAACATTGTCTCCTTGTTCTCTTCTTCGGTCACCATCCTATAATGTCAAGATACATCACCTACAACTAAAAACCACTCACGACAAGATGGCATCAGTCCAGAAATCCCTAGTCTAGCTTGATTTGTGAAATTGTTGATTGAACTGGATCTAGGTACTGGGATGAAAGGAAGAGTCAAGGATTGTGTTGTGTGTAGTTCCAGAGTCTAGGAGTGAGGGGCTGAAGCTTGAGTTTGTGTAATGCGTAGTTTTGGAGGCCTGGGCAGTAAATTGCGCAGTTGGGGAGCTGAGTAAGGAAAGCTTGAGCCTTGAGATTGTGTAGTGTGCAGTTTAGGAGAGGTAGAGGAGAAGGGATTGCGCAGTTCATAGCTCAGGAAGGCAAGGAGGCAAATTTTTGCTTTCCATTGTGCACTGCACAAAAGAAGACTGGATGGAGGGGAAAATTGCGCAGTTATGGAGGTCAAGAGGTTATCCTTGAGCATTATGACTGCGCAATGCATAGTCCTTGGAGGAAGGAACTATGCCTTTAATAGTTTGAGGAGGAAAGGGATTAGCTTGAGGCTTGCCACTGCGCAATGCACAATTCAAGGAGGTTGAGTGAGTTCAAGTTGGTTTGGCAGGAAATATTCTAGAATTTGGCTAAATGTGGGATCAATTAGGTAGAAGTGAAACCAAGATAAGGCTTATGCATGATCACACACTCAGAACAATCAATGAGACAACATTGAACACTTAGTACACAATAATAACATGATCCCCTTAATGTGACAACAAAACAAAAACCTCGCTAAAGTGCGATGATAGTGATGACACACGAGTGACAATGCATGAAACTTTGGGAATGAGTCTCATACCTATGTGTATGATAAATAGGAATAATTTGTAACAATGTTTCCCCTTGAAAAAATCCATAACTTTCCATAGCCATTATACCACCAACTTTCATTAAATGTACTTCTTCTACCTTGTGGTTAATTATGATGGATTTCTTATCTTTTTAATGGTTAAATGTGTTTTTAACATGAGTTTATCAATGATAGTTTACTAATGTGATTATGTGGAAAAAAATAATGTTTAAATATGAAAATTTCTATTTATGTACTATTTCAGTTCCGATTTGACAATTTGGTACCAATCTTTATACTTAACTCAATTTTGCACTCAATCTTGCACCTGCATGAATAGCGAAAAGAAGTCAAAATTATAAACTATGTTTTTATTTTCCATAGCACGATAAATTAGGTGACATATGGACCTAATATCATGGTACATGCCTTAGAATATATCCATCTCACATGTGTGGGAGCCTAGCACATGAGTTAAGTTGCAGCAAAATTAGGTAACAATTTTGAAACTGCCATGTTACATCTCATTTTTCATGCATATCATGGTGAATCTAAAAGCTATGATGCATGGGTTTTATTCCTAACATAGAAAATTAGTTAAGTCTAGGGAATTTTCCCGAGATTCATCATGGTTTGGAATATATGTGAGATTCTTTGAGCATAATTTGTAAAAACATGCATAGTTTTCTGACATTTCCAAATCATGGCCAAATTTGGGGAAAATATAAAATTGATCATCTTAGATATGTGGAGAATAAATATTGTTGAAAATGCAACAATATGATGGAGCTTAGTGAAAAGAAGTCGCCTTCACTAAGTGGGCCCGCAGGCTATTTTTGGCGCAAAGTCTATTTTTAGACATATGAATCATGGTCTATGAGTTGCAGGATAATATTTGTGGATGATTGGTCATGTTGGTAAAAATAGATGGACCTCTATTTTTAGACATATGGGTGGAGTCTATTTTTAGACTGCTAGGCTAAAAATAGAATAGTTGAATATTATTAGCTCTTAATAATATTTGGACTATAAACATTATCTTATTCTCTTGGAGCAATTCAGTTCGAGCTACAGATGTGGCACATGCAATTGCCAGAAGGAAATACGCTTTTCTTATGGGTTACTTGAGCTATTGCATGAAGTACTTCAGTTAGAACTTCAGTGATTGAGTTCTGTGGAGTTGAATGAGGAGTTGATGGAGTTGTGTTC
>APFE031166605.1:116305-165058 GCA_000404065.3 Pinus taeda | reverse complement strand
TAGTTGCTCATGATGAAAGATCTTCCTTCAAGCGATCAAGCTTCTTCTGAAGGACCTGCTCTGATACCAATTGTTGGAAATAATACTGAGAAGGGGGGGGTGAATCAATATTATCAAATTATTTTCAATATACCTTCCAGATCTATACTTTAATTTATTCTTCAGATATTGATCATTAGTTTGTATGTCAGTACCATATAATAATGAGCAAGAACAAGAAAGACAAATAATCACACCAAGAAACACCAGATATAAGGTGGAAACCCAATGTGGGTGAAAACCACCTGCTGCAATATGTCTCTATCTTCTTTCAATTAGAAACTTCTTTTATAATGATTTTGTACCAGTGTAGTCCTTTACCAGTACGCAGGCTGCAACCTGCAGAGAGCTACAACCCTCTCTCATTTTCCAGTTTCTCCTGGAAGGGAGCTACAACCCCCTTTGCTCTTTTTACTTCTTTAGGGAATAGGTTTCATGAATTTTCAAACTGGATCGAAGAAGATGAAATAATCATCAAGTACATGCAAATCACCCAATCTCCTTATACAATCAACCAATGAATCACCCAACTCTTCAGAATGTTGTAAACAGAAAAGTAATACCAGAAATCTAAACCCAGAATTCTGCTGCAATAGATAAAAGACAATCAAAAGATGTTTCAAGATAAGTCCACAACTTCACCAAGAGGGGCCTATGAATATCTGCAGCTCTTCTGAGTCTAATACTGCGCAGATCCGCACTGGTCGTTCTTCTGCTCTGCGTACTTCTACTCAGATCTGCACCTTTACTTTCTGACTGGGAGCGTACCTCCGCACTGTGCCTTCTTCTGCGCTGTGTACCCCGCACTGTGCCTTCTACTTCGTTGCGTACACCCCACACTGTGCTTTCTCCTGTGCTGCATACCTCGTACTGCGCCTTCTGCTGCACTGTGTACCCCCAAACTGAGCCTTCTTCTGAGCTGCGTACCCCGCACTCATGCCGTGGATCGCCTGCATACTTCAGATTAGGGCCAAATTAGCAATCCTCCAATGTGCCACAGTCAGTCAAATCTACAGATCTATCCTTGCACCCGAGAGATCACGAATTATCAATAGATTTTCCTTAAGTTTTCTCCTTGATTTGGATCTAGCTTTTAAAACCAATCACCCAAAATTTTCAGATCTTAAGATATTCAAATTTCACAAGTATCTAGCCAAGTGATCTCCTTTCCTTTTTATAGGCAAGCCTTTCACAATACCATGGTCCAAAACCATAATAACATAATACCATGAACCCAATACTTGGGATCAATACATTTAGATGCAATACCATGGACCAAAACCGTAGGATCGAAAACTGTCGGACTAATACCATCAACCATTCATGAAGATTCCCACGTGCACGCGCTTTTATGCATTGGAGAGAGTGAAACTGGGGTCCGCACCTTCTGAATGGACCACCTGCGAGTATGTCCGCACGTCTTGGTCAGTGTACCTTTGGGTCCGCAGCTTCTCATAGGATCACCTGCGGGTATCTCTTTTTCCATGATTTTGAGTGCCTGAAATGAGATCTGCCACAAGAGTGAGTTGCCATCAAGTACAAAACCTGTACCATAGAGCCAAACCAGAATCATATGTACCTTTTTTGTCTGGATGATGGATTGACTCGACCAAAATAAGGTTCAATTAGTACCTGAGGTTGCAGAGGAATTTCACTTGAATGAACATGTTTCCCCATTATTTGATACTTATCACATCTCCTTACATATTCTTTGGCATCCTTGAAAAGAGAAGGTCAATAATATCCTAAGAGAAGGATTTTGTAAGAAGTTCTTTTATTAGCGGAGTGTCCTCCACATGCTTCATCATGAAAAGCCTATAATATCTCTGGTACTTCATCTTCTCTGCCACATCTTTGAATAATCAAATCTAGCCATGTTTTGTACAATTCTCAGTTTATCCAGGAGTAAGATGCACTAATTTCCATTACCCTTCTTTTCTCTCGAGGAGACAAATATAATGGTAACTTCCCTGTAGCCAAATAGTTAGGAATATTTGAAAACTAAGGAGATTTAGTAGATACTGCAAATAAATATTCATCAGGAAAATTATCTTCTACAGGCACATCATTATTATCATTTTCAATCCTAGACAGAAAGTCAACAACTGTATTTTTTTTCCTAGGTCGATCCAAAATAGTAATATTGAATTCTTGTAGCAACAATAACCATATTGTAATTATACCATTAGCAATCGATTTATTCATTAAGTATCTAATTGCATAATGATCTGTATGTACAAAGGTTTCATAGCTAGTGATGTACTATCTGAATTTGTTGATGGTATGGACAACAATGAAAATTTCCTTTTCTCTTACAGTATAATTTAACTCTACAGGAGTCAAATTTTTACTGGTATATTAAATGGAATAAGGAGTTAAATATGTTTGTCCTAGTACAACTCCTAATGTTGTATCTGAAGCATCGGTTGAAATGTGAAAAACTAATTTCCAGTTTGTCCCTCTTAGAATGGGTGCTTCAAAAATATTTTCTTTCAATGTTCCAAAAGTGTTTTGGAAATCATAATTCCAATTGAATTCACAACCTTTTGTGAGAATTTTAAAACGTGGAGAAGAAATTTTTGTAAAGTTTTCTATGAATCTTCTATAGTAATGAGTAAAACCAAGAAAGGTTCTAACATCTCGTTGAAAAGTTGGAATTAATAATTTAGAAATAACTTCTACTTTAGATGTGTCCACTCTAATTCCATTTTCTGAAATATGGTGTCCTAAAACAATCACCTGAATAAACATCATAAAACATTTTTCATGGCTTAATGAGAGATTTGCTTCTTACATCTAATGATAACTTTTTCCAGATTTTTAAGAGCTTCTTCAAAATAATATCCATAGATAGTAAAATCATCCATGTAAACTTCCACACAATCATGAATTAGATTAAAAAAAAAAAAAAAAAAAAAAAAAAGAGAAGAAGAAGCCGTAAAACCACACTTTCGAATGTTGCAGGTGCATTACACAACCCATAAGGAAGTACTCGGTAGTCATAGGTTCCCCATAGACAGGTAAACGTGGTTTTATCGTGATCTTCTAGAGCTACTTGAATCTGGTTATATCCACTAAAACCATATATAAATGAGAAATATTTCTTTCCTACCAATGTGTCTAAAACTTGATCTATGAAAGGAAGTGGAAAATGATATTTTAAGGTAGCTTTATTCAATTCCCTATAGTAAATGCATACTATCCATTTTACGTTGTTTTTAGGAACAATTACTAATGGTGAAACCCATTAGCTATATGATATTTGATAAATCAAATTCAGATTTAACAATTTTTGTAATTCCTCTTTAACAATTTCTCTCAAATTTGGATTCATTCTTCTCTAAGGTTGTCGGATTGGTTTAGCATTTTCTTCAATGTAAATATGATGTATAAAAGCATTAGGATCAATTCCTTTCATGTCACTGTATTCCCATGCATAAGCAGAAGAATGTTTTTGTAATATATTTATTAAGTCTTTCTTTTAAAATTCTTCCAGATTATTATTGATATTCAAAGTTCTTTCTCGGAATATTTCTATTGGAAAATCACCAAGTTTTTCCATAGAATGTAAAGATAATTGAAGAGATGATAAATATTCAATATTGAATTGTTCTTGAAAACTTTGATTAGATTCACAATATGAGGGAGACACCATATTTTCCATTAAATTCAAGATCTGATGTTCTTCATCTATTTGTGAAGTAACAAATATTGGTTGTATATAAATATCATCATCTGTCCATTCTTCAATTTATACTTTTTTTGTTGATTTTACAAGAGGATATAATGTTAATTTATTTGTTGAACCTCCACCAAAAATAAACATATCCCCATATCTACAACTTATAAATGCATCAGTTATATCTAACCATGATCTTCCTAGAATCAATGGATGTCCTCCTAAATTTGTGATGGGTGTCAGAATCATAAAATTAATAGGATACTACCAAGAATCTGAGGATATAAATATGTCTTCTAATACACCATCAGGTTTAATAATAGATATATCTCCTAATTGCAACAATGTATGTGTATATTGAATATTAGGAAGTTTCAATTGAGTCATAGTTTGTTTACTCATTATGTTTATAGCTGCTCCTAAATTAATCAATGTATTTGGAATTTCAATACCATTGATATGTGTTTTAATAATGGGACTTCCTAGATCAAGGTATTTCTGAATTGTTGTTTTTCTCATCATGATATCTACAAATTTTCCAACTAATTGAATTCTTTTAATTTATTTTCTCTTTCTTCCTAGACTTTTAATACTCAATTCCATGATTGTATTTTCAAATATTTGTATTTATTTAATGGCTTGTAGTGAAGGAATTTTTATACACACATTCTTCAATTCATCTACCATATCATAATCAGGCAATAAAATCTGTTTCTCTACCCCTTTATCAATTTTTTATCTCTAAGGAAAAGGTGGTGTTTGGACAGATACTATAGGTTGTTATATGATAAGAGTTGAGTTTATTGGAATATCATCAAAATATATAGGGGTGGTTTGTTTTTGAGATTTTCTTCTTGATTAAGAGACTTATCGTTTTTTGAGAGATTCTCCTTTACAAATTCCTGAATAACAACTGATCAAGACTTCTTTTCCAATACTCTACTAGATCTAAGTTAGACATTGTTTAGATCTACTGGAGTTATTATGTGGGTTTGGAAATTTTGTCCTTCCATATTGTAAACAGGTTGTGAACTTTTATTATTATTTGGATTTCGAAGTGGTTGAGCATGCAATTGATTTGGTCTTTGCGATAATGGTAATGAATTTTATTGATTTGGATACTAAGCATGAGTAGGTTGAACATGTTGAGGAAAATATTGTGGTGGAAAAGTAGGGTAAGGCTGTTGATATTGAGGATACTAAGAATATTTTCCATAAGTATTTTTCCATCATTGCACCCAAGGTTGAGGCCAATATTGCCAAGGCATGGGTGCAGTCCAATTTTTTTGTGATGGTTGTACAAATTCTCGAGTGTTAAATCCCTGAGTCATATTTGGTTGTGAATTTTTCCATCATATCATAGCAATAAAACAAAGAGGATCTACTTGATTTGGTATTATTTCATCTTGATAAACAACTTTAAGACCGAGTATTGAAGGACATTCTTTTGTATCATGATTTTCTACACATATAACACATGTTTCTACACTTTTTAATTCAATAGGGCATTATCTCAGAGCATGTTTCTTTCTACATTTGGGACAAAAGATGGCAATGCAACATTTGCAACGTTTTGCTTGTTTTTCACTTTAAGTGTATCTATTTGTTCACTAAGGATTCCCAATATGCCTATTTTAAATTGTCAATTAAATTACCTAATTAAACCCTACTTACAGTCCTAGCTGCAGATTTATTAATCCTAGACATGAGAGGATCTCTTGGATTTTTCCCAATTCTTGCCTTACCTCTTGAAATGTGTATGTATAAATCAAAAAATTCTCCAAATGGTAACTGAGAAATATCTCCCTTACCCATCAAATTGAGGATATCAATCCACTCGTCTCTGATGGATTTCAATAAGAGATGTTTCAAATTTTCTTCATCTAGCTCATGCATTTTAGCCCTTTTAACATTATAAGCAAATATTTGAATGAAATCTTCAAGATTTAAATCTTGTTTCTGCATTTTAAAGACTTCATTCTTAAGATTAAGGGCATAAAATAATCCTTATATTTCTCTAAGAATGTAGTTTTCGTTTCTTCCCATGTTCTTATAGAATGTGCTCATAAGCCCATGAACCATTTTAATGTTGCATCCTTAAGGGTCGATAGAAACAATTTCAACCTTGAGGGTCAAGAAAGTAATCATAATATACAAAACTTGAAACTGAAAGAGAAATTTTTCAGGATCATCCCTTCTTAATCCATGAAAATTTGGAAGGATGGAGGGTGAGATGTTTTTCATTAGCTATTGTATCTTCATCGAGGATAGGAAATCCAAAGGGTTCTCAATCTCCTCTTCCTCCACCTGTCCCTCTTCCTCCACCTCTATCTTTTTCCCTTCCTCCTCTGATCCTAGGTTGTTCACCATTAACATTATGTACCTCTCGTTCCCCTTCTCCAGCCATTGTAGATTCTTCAGAACTAATATAGGGTTCCAAAATTGTGTTTTCAAATTAATCTTCTAGATCTTTTAGTTTTGGTTCTTCTATCAGTGGTAGTTTAATATAAGTTTCTTCCTCTTCTTCTTCACTATGGATCTCTAGCTCTTGTCCTAGAAGTATTTCTCTGCTGGAAGATAGTTAAACTACTCCTCTTGTTGGGGATGTAGGATCTCCTTCTTCTATTACTTCTTTGGTTGATGAGGTTGGTGAATCTCTAGGTTGGATTTCGGATCGAAGTACCTCAAGAAGCTTATGTTTGCCTGTAAATGATGGAATATGAGTTTGAGTAAGGTGTGGAACTACGAGATCGTGGTGGGGTGAGTGATGAAGTTGTAATTAAACTTTTACCTCTACCTACAAGTCTACCTCTAGAATCTCTTTTCCTATGCATATCATTTTATTTTATTTTAATAAAAGGAAAGGACTCCTATTTACACTTCCCCGGCAACGACACCAAAATGTTTGGTAATTTAATTAACCTTAAATTACTTGCATAAATTATCGTCAAGGGCTAGTAAGCTGATGAAGTGTAAGTGTACTATATATACTAGAAGTCCTCGATTATTCACTCCAATTCTAAATTTAGCTGAGTCATCAAAATATAGATTCTAAATTGAGTTATTGCTATGCACATGAGCAAAGCAATTATTCCTAGAAAATAAAATGATCACACTCTTTTACTGAAGACTACTTATGGAAAATATCACACTCTACTTTAAAAAAAAATCTTAGAACTCTGCATATAAGAAAATAAATCCCACACTTATTGTGAATGAAAATTAATTATTCTCTTATAAAAAATATATTCAATTATGAAATCCACACAACCAATGAAAATATCAGACTTATAAATCAATCCCACACTTGTAAAATGAAATTCAATTCAAAAAACACACACACTCTGCTATATATATGAAATATGCTTTGTAAGAATCAACTCATTTATTAATATACCACACTCTTGCATGAAAAACAAAATAAATTGAATCTCTAATTAAATATGTTCACACTTGCTCATTGCTTATAAATCACTCTTACTTGAAATATAACATCTAATTCTGTGTGCAAATAAATCCTCCGTTCTGTAAGGAAAATAAAGTAATGTCTAAGTATGAATCATATCATTGATATCACTGTTGTTAATATTAATTCATGTGAATCTATAAACAAAGAGTTGATTAGTAAGACAATCATAGTTTGAATATGAAAGAAATAAAAAATGCATCTACTCAGAAAACTTATGAAATTATATGAAAATTCTATCTATTGAAACCAACAAGAACCCTTACTATTCGAGGGGACCCTCCACAAGAAGAAGGTAATCAATCTATCAATTAAATAGTCAACCATGCAAGGAAATGGAATAATTCTTTAGAAATTGAATTAAAAACAAAGTTTTAAGTCTTCGTTGTGCATATGAAAATCATTGTGCTTGTGTATGTTGTGATGTATTTTTTATAAAGCCTATATCATTTAATGTTCAGAGCTCTATACCTAACATTGCTAACATAATGCTAAAATTAACTATGAAAAGATAACATAACAAAATTCACTAATGATTTTCTATTAACAAACAAAATCGTGAGATAGATATAATGTTCCTCACTCACCTGTTATAGGTCACTGAGTTGATTTTATCCTTGACCACCTAACTAGAAGTTTCTTTTATTAATCTGGTTCATGAAGGTAGTATAGAATCATTGAGTGCATTGATCACCACGTTTCGATATATTTTGCTCTCCAGTTGGCACCTTGGAACCTATCAAACCATGGACTTGGCTGCAGAATCATCCCAATTTGATAGCTAAAGTAAATATTAGACTAATAATAAAGAACAATATCAACTTATGAAATATAATACAATTATATCCCTACAATGCCATAAATCCTGTGATTTGATGCCCATTGAGTGATTATGATGGTCAAAGAATAATAAGGTAGGCGAAAAAGGGTGTAAAAAATAAGGAATTATGAGGCTCAACAAAGGCCAAAATCATTCATCTGACACATTTTCCTACGTCAGAATAGATAGCATATATTTTTACAAAGCACTGGGATGGGAAAAGTTTGAAAAGTTGATAATCTTACTTGGCATGTGAGATGTCCCTTCGGATTAAGGGGGGAATGTTAACTATCCTTCAATATCTCATTTGTGTCGTATTAGTTAACTATTGGTTTTTACTTTCCGATAATAAGTTATCAAGATAGAACTGTCTCATACCTACCCTATGTTTATATCAATCAATGTCTTCAAAATCAATGCAATCAATTTTCCATGGTGGAGTTTATTGAAACTGATTTAGTTAAACTAAGAAGCTAATATCAAAACGAATCAAAATATTAACTTGAATTACTCATATGACCATCAATTTCAGCGACTATTCCAGATCAAGAGATCATGCAATATCTATTCCAACACCTGCAAAATTTATGTCCCGAAGACTATCGTAAACACACTGGTGATATTGGTTTATGATGTGTATTAAATTATATCCAGAACAATATGATGCTTCTGCAATAGGAGTAAGCTATCCTCACAACCTTAAATGAACCTTTTCAATTAATTATTATAGTAAATTCGCTTCCAAGAAAAAACATATTTGTCTTTGAATCTCAATACGCTACATAATTCCAGGTGAAAACGTGTTATATCAAATCTTTAGGCCCAGATGGTTTGTTCAAAATCTTGACATAATTTTTTTCAAACTTCAGTGAAATAAAATATTTACACCCAACAAACTGTAAAATAAAATGAAATCCTTCTCGATCTCAAGAAGGTTAATGCTTCTCTTTCTACTATAAATCAATATTACTCGATCCTTGTGGAGTATGGGATACTACCATAAAATAAGGTTGGAAGGATATCAATTTTAATATGGTGAATACTCCTCGTTTTGTTATAAACCTTTATATAAATATCACTCGATCCCTTTCAAATAGGAAATATTAACACTAAATTGATAACATTGTATAATTTTACATTTATAAACCTATCAACCAATATTACTCATTATATTTTTCGAATCTTTCTTTATAGATTTGTGAAACCTATCAAAATATAATGTTACAATGCTCTTACCTATAAATTATAAGAAATATGGAAATTTTTAAAAACTTTGGTTTTTTAAAATTAGTAATTTTTATCATAGTAGTGAGTGGCCATGCCATATAGCACAGCCTTTACATAATTTCAAAAAGTGGTATAAAACAAAATTGAATTACATTTTTTATTGATATTGTTTGTTGGGTGTGGTTTTTCACCCATTTTCCACACCTTCCTTCCCTTGTTTTGACCTTTCTGTCTTTCAAACCTATGCCCTTATATGACCAAACTCCCTGTTTTCTTACCTTTTAATCCATTTTACTATCATGTTACTTTGTTGTATTTACCGAATAAATACGAGGCTTTATTTCTTTTTGTGGTTAACTAGATGAGCATTGAAGGAGCATGTTGGGAAGTTTATCTTTTTTAGGTGTTGGCTCGCGGAAGTAGACAAGAAGTAGGAGTTAACTTTAGGAAAGGGTGGAACAATTCGCTGTTACACCCTAAGTGTTGTTACATAATGTTGCTACATACTAGGTGCTGTTAAAACTCACTACTATTACAGGTGGCTGCTGTTACAGATTGCTGATACACATCGGTGTTGTTACAGGTTGTTGTTACACATTGGGTGTTTTTACAGCTCGCTAGATCCATTGTTACACCAACAGTGCTATCATCAGTTATGTTGTGCCATCCCGAACCATCATTTTCTCAATACTATTGCACTGAAGCTGGAAATGTGGGTAGCATGCCATATAACAATTGTCAGCAGTAGGATTTTTTATTTTTGAGGCAACAAGACTCAAGCAGTTGCAACCAATATATATTTATTTAGCAGTAGGTTGCAACTTATTTATTTTTGGATCAACATGAGAATTAGAGATTCTCATGATTGATCTGTTTTCTGATTTTTGGGATGTAATAGTTATCAAAGACTCGGCTTTTTATGTATCAAAGGCGGCATATAGAGGAGTATCGTTACTCTGTTTCTGTGATTCCTGAATTTATTTTAATATCAATTGGCACGGTGATGCTGTTATTTCTTTCCAATTGATTCATTAATCACTTTTTGTGTTCTTCCTGTGCCCTGATGAAGAGGAAGGGACCTCCTCTTTAGCAGGGATTACAGTGATTAGGTAGTGTACATTTTAGTTTAGCTTATTGATTTATGGTTTCTCGATGTTGTTGTACAAATCATGGATTGCATTCACTACTGTTGCTATTTATCTTACGCTGCTACACAGATTTAAACAACAAAGGAATAGTAACTAGCTGGAATAGATGTTAGTTCTGGTGTGACACACCTTTACTTCAATAGCTGTGAGTTGTGATTTAATTCTATGGAATGTTTTTGATATCTGCATGCATGATTGATTCAACAATTTAGATCAAAAACATCTTTTACAATTTTTTTTCACTTTCTTATGCTTGACTGGAGTGTATCGGCAAAGATAGTGTGAACTCCATTGAAACAACAAGACCTACCCTGGGTTGACAATTAATGTTGCAGTCTGAGTCAATTAAGTTTGATAAAATAACACTACATTTTGGTGCCATTGTCAGGGATGGAAAGTTGACGATACAGTCATCCAAGTTGTTTGTTTAATATAGAGTGCTCCTAGTCCATAGTTGTTAGGCAGTAAGATGAGAGGTAGGAACTTGCGCATCGCTCTAACATACCCAGGAGGGCTCACCATTTTGATCACTAGGACACATAGGACATTTTGATGCTTTCATTAGTGTGTCTTCAGCTCCTCAGTTGTTGGGCAGTAATACAAGAGGTAAGAACCTGCACATCGCTCTAACATACCTAGGCGGGCTCACCACTATTGAAGGATGAGATACTTAGAGTTTGATTTGATACACATAGGGTCCATGTGTGCACTTTTTAGGACTTACAGAGATACTGAAATCACCCCCACTTTAATAAGTCACAGGAACGATGGGTCGTAAAAAGGAAACAAAGGGTGAAGATTTGGGAAGGAAGACATTTATCTAGGAATTAATCTCCAACGTAGAAAAAGAACAACCCAGCTCTCTAGGAATGCAAGGAAGATAGGGCCACAGAAGGCTATTACTCCCATAACAAAAGAAGAAACCTCCAATCCCTCCATCTTGGAACCGTATCATTCTAAGGCCAGCACTCATACCTTCAAGATCAAGGATTTGATTCATGACCAGGAAGGGGAAGTTAGTTGCGAGAATTTCAGGACCGAGGGCCAAGGGGAAATTGAGGGGGAACATCAGACACTAGAGATGGAGAAGCACTTAGAGACTTATCAATATCCAGATACAGGTAGTGCAATGAAACAACCAATCCCAAGGGTATCTGAGGCATTAATTGCATCTATAGAGCCATCACAAACATAGCTGGAAGAACGTCTCCAACAGAAAGGGTTAAAAGAATTAATCATGGGGGAAAACAATGATAACAACGCTAAAAAAGACACCACTACTACCACCTTTGAATTCCCAATTCAGAATCTCAGGGGTGAAGCTCCTATGAAGAATATTCCTCTATCATCCTTACCATCCTTTCAGGGGATGACTATGGAAGATCGGAATACATTTCTATTTGAGTTTGATGTATTGTATAGAAGTTATGATTATAAAACAAATGCTCAAAAGTTAAAGCTATTCCCTACTACCTTAAAAGGAGAAGCCTTGAGATGGTTCATGGGATTAGGTCCCACTTCCATTTCAACATGGAATGCTATGAAGGAGATGTTCTTGTCAAAGTACCAAGACTATTGTAGGACCAGGGACTTAAGGGAAGAGATATTTAGAATGACATAGAAGGAGGAAGAAAGCCTGGAAGATTATGTGGAACGGTTCCACTATAATTGCAGAGGTTTAAACACTTCGATTTAGACCCAGATATCTTGAAGACTATATTCATCAGAGGAATGAGGGACGACTGCCTTGACACCCTGAACCTATTAGGCAAGGGGGATATATCACAAGATCCATTTGTGGAAATTATAAAGCTCCGCCTACAATGCTGTTGAGGATCATCTAGAGGAGGAAGTACAATTCTGGATGCCTCTGTTTGCATACAAAAATCTGCAGGTGGAGGAGAAACCAAAACGGAGATCAGAAATTTGTTCTAAAATTTGAAGACTGATATCCTCAGTACTCTCTCATCCCAGATAAAAACCGCATATATCAAAAGAAACAACTAGAAGCTGATACACCCCTAACTGTGTTCTGCCTGACTTCTCAGAAGAAACATCCTTATAGGGAATGCAAACTGAACAGCATCAGCTTCTGTAACATCTGTGAGCTGGAACATTCGACAGAGAAGTGTCCGGAGCTTCTTACACTAAAGAAAACAGTTAGAGAATCAAGAGAAGAGGTGTAGTCCTCTTACTTCATTGCACCATGGAGGCCATGGCAACCACGCCCTCCAGGTATGTCTCAAGACTTTCCTCTTTCAATTCATGGAACAGTTCATATAATAATCAACCATATCCATGGAAATATTCTAACCCTCCTTCGAATCAGTTCCCTTCACCCTGGAACCAATGGTCACCATCTCCTCTTGTCCAATATCCTTAATCCCAACCATACCTGTGGAACCAAAACTGAAGAGAAAATGCGCAGAATTCAGCTCTTCCTGTACCACCCATGCAGTAATAGTTGTAGTTAACTCCTTTCCAAACTTCTTCTCCTCCACCACCTATGCAACCTCAACTACCTATGCAACCTAACCCAAACCCAAACAATAAAGCAGCTCAAGGCATAGAGGCTCCTACAACCTTCCAGATCTACCTTATTACCCCCATGGAATTTAATGAAATACAATTACGATCGCGCATGGTAATTAACCCTAGTACTCCCCTACCATTACGAAGGAAGACTGTGAACCATCCACATGAGAAGATAGAGACTCTAAGGCACCTACTATGTCTACAACAGTTGATATAGAGGAAGATATTATATCTATAACAGTCAACTTGAGAAGAACTGTTACATCTGTAACAACTAATTCAAGGAAGGCCGATACACCTGTAACAACAAATTCAACTGATGTTACCCATATCCTCAGAGGTTGGCTGAACCTAGGATGAATTTGTAGCTTGAATCTAATTTCCTTAGGGAGTTTCAAAATCTGTATGTAAGAATCCATTTGCTGTAAAACCTTAAACAAGTACCCATCTATGCCAAGACAGTGAGATATTTGTGCATCAAGAAACCTGGAAGAAAGCCTAAAGACCCTGCCACCGTACATGTGATGGGAGAGTTATATGAATTAATGTCTGCTCAGCCTCTCCTTACTAAGAAAAATGATCCAGGCAAGCCTACAGTCACCTTCTACATTAATGATCAACCCATAACCAGTACATTGATTTATCTTGGGGTTTCCATTAATGTAATGAAGAATGATCTCTTCATCACTCTCGGGCTATAGGGACTTAGGCACACTCCCACTATGATGGAATTGGTAGACAAGTCCCACGTTAAACCCAAGGGGATGTTAGAAGATATAGTGATTACGATAGCTTCCTGGAGATACCCAACTGATTTCCTTATTCTATAGCCCAAATCCAATTTGGGGGGGCATCCTTTGATCCTAGGGAGACCTTGGTTGGCCACGACAGATGCATTTATAGGATGCAGGGCAGGATCCATGGTGATCTAGGACCGCCAAGCAACCCAAAACCTTAATCTTTACCCGCCAAAACCAAATGTGGATATGTACAACCCTTGGTGGGATGAGTTTGAGACTGAGTCAGATATTTCCCTACCGCTCCTCACTTTGGGGAAAGAACATTATTTTAGAGATGAAATGGAAGATGATGTTATTAATGGTTTTATTAGTAATTCACTTTCTGTTGCTTCTGTTAAAAATGAAAATGAGGAGGAAGAGGTGGATGGTATAGATTTTGAAGAAATGAGGACAACTCTAAATATTGCTAGTAGCCCAATTAAGATGGAGGCTGAAAAGTTTTTGAATGTTAAACTTAATTTCACTATTGAACAGAATCAACAGCTGTTACAACTATTGCAGATGTATAAAAAGGCATTTGCATGGGATTATATGGATATGAAAGGGATCCACCCTAACCTATGCACTCACCATATTTATTTGAAGGATTCTTGCAAACCAGTCAGATAGCCACAGCACCACATGAACCCTACACTGAAGGAAGTGGTGAAAGAGGAACTACAAAAAATCGTAAGTGATAATTTTATTTATCCAATATCTGACAGTCAGTGGGTGTCACCACTTGTCATCGTTCCTAAAAACAATGGTAAGTGGAGGGCCTATGTTGATTATAGAGAACTCAACAAGACCACTCAGAAGGACCATTTTCCATTACCATTTATACATCAGGTCCTTGATACTCTCTCTGAAAAGAAATTCTTTTCATTTTTGGATGGATTCATTGGCTACAATCAGATACAGATTGCCCTTGAAGACCAAGATAAAACAACCTTTACCTGTCCTTGGGGAACCTACGCATAAAGAGTGCTACCTTTTGGGCTTTGTAATGCACCAATAACCATTCAAAGGGGAATTATGGGAATTTTCTCCAACCTATTGAATGACTATCTAGAAATCTTCATGGATGATTTCACACCTTATGAAGATGCTTTTGAGGTAGCATTAATCAATCAGGAAAAAGTGTTAGAATGATATGTACAGACCAATGTTGCCTTGAGCGTGGGAAATGTCACATGATGATGACTGAAGTGATCATACTTGGACATTACATCTCTACTGAGAGAATTAAAGTAGACCCTACAAAAATAGAGGTAATCCTAAAAATTCAAACCCCCAAAACGGAGAAAGAGTTATGTAGTTTCTTGGGGCATGCAGAGTATTACAGAATATTTATAGAAATTTTTTCAAGAATTCCATCGCCATTATTTTCCTTTCTCATGAATGATGTTGATTTCTTGTGGATAGGGAAGAGTGAGTAGGCCTTCTTAAAGCTGAAAGGTTGTGTATCAGCAACCCCAGTCTTGTGAGCACCTAATTGGGAGCTATCGTTTCACATAGCTACGAATGCATCAGATATTGTTGTGGGTGTTGTTCTGGGCTAGCTAGAGGATAAAAAACCTTACGCTATTTACTACATAAGTAAAAATCGAACTCTAACTGAGCTCAACTACACAGTGACCAAAAAGGAGTTCTTAGCAGTCATGCATGCCATCAATAAATTTTGACATTACATCACCGGATATCAAGCATTTGTACACACTGACCACTCTGCCATTCATTTCTTAATGAATAAGCCAATTACAAATGGTAGGATTACATGATGGTTATTGCTGTTACAAGAATTTGATATCACTATTGTAGATAAGCCTGGAAAAGACAATGTAGTAGCTAACATTCTTTCTAGACTAACTATTGATGACAGTTGCACTCCTACTGAAGATTCTTTCCCTCATGACTATCTTTTTGCTATTTCTACTTACTCACCTTGGTATGTAGATATAGCCAATTATCTTGTTGCACGGAAGTTTCCCCAATATTTTTCCTTCAGGGAGAAAAAGAAAATAATACAACAAAGTGCTATATATACCTGGATAAATGGGAACCTCTACCGCACTAGACCTAATTTCCAGATCAGATGATGTGTTAGAGAGGATGAGGCCTTTGATATCCTCAAAGCCTGCCATGAGGAACCTTGCGGAGGACACTTCAGAGATGAATGGATAGGATACAAAGTACTTTCAATAGGGCACTATTGGCCAACAATATTTCAGGACGCCAAAAATTTTGTGAAGGGATATGATAGTTGTCAAAGGATGGGCCAACCACTACAATCGGATGAGATGTCGTTACAGTCCTAGATCGTCATAGAACCTTTTGAGAAGTGGGCTCTAGATTTTGTAGAACCCATCAATCCTTCATCTAGACAAGGATCCTACATATTGGTCTGTACTGACTATGTCATTCAATGGGTCGAGGTGAAGGCACTAACTAGATCCATGGAACAGGTTGTCTTAGACTTTCTGTTCGAAGACATCTTCATCCGATTTGTCATACAAAGGGAGATAGTCAAAAACAGAGGGCCGCAGTTCACATCTCATAAGATTTGGGAATTGGTCAAGAAATATAAAATCCATCAAAAAATCACAACACCTCACCATCCACAAGAGAATGGCCAGGTGGAAAGCACTAATAAAGTCATTGAGGGGATCCTTACTAAGACTCTGGATATTCATCAAAGAAATTGGGTTGACAAACTTCTGGAAGTGTTATGGGCATACAGGACTACATTGAGGAACACCACTGGATTCTCACCATGTGAACTTGTGTATGGAAAGAACCCTTTATTCCCCATTGAATTTGAAATCAATACACTATGGGCAGCATTGCAGGTCAATTTGGATTTGACTACAGCATAAAGGCAGAGATTGAACCAACTCAATGAATTGGAGGAGAAATGGTTGGCTACTATCCAACAAATAGAGATTATCCAGCAGTAGACAGCTAAGTGGCATGACAGATTTATAAAGAAGAAACAATTCCAGAAAGGAGATTGGGCACTCTTATACGACTCAAGGATTAAGGACTTCAAGGGTAAGCTCCACACCAGATGGCTAGGTCCTTATGAGGTAGATGTAGTCTTTGACAATGGGACAATAAATTTGGTAACCATTGAAAGTGCAAGGACACCATTACTTGTAAATGGGCATCGTCTCTGGTTGTATCACAAACCTACCTCCAAGGGTTCATTTTTTAACATTGTCACAAATTCAGATCTACAGGCTATGGGAACAGGGGAATGCCCCCGTATGCTGCAAAATTTTTAACTTTTCCAATAAGTCTAATAGTTGAAAACCACCTGGTGGCAGCTGCGCTACACATTTCAAAAAAAAAATATATTATATATTATATCTATATATATATATATATATATATATATATATTATATATATAAAATCTACTGTGAACCTTTTGCAAGCACAGACAGACACTTTTTGTAGCAGTTGAAAACCACTTGGTGGCAGTTGTTACACCCTCTGCAACAACATTTGTTATTTCAAAGTGTATCATATGATAAGTGTTGTTATACCCGCTGCAACAACATTTGTTCCTTTAAAGTGTATCATACGATAAGTGTTGTTACATGAACTTCTGTTCTTTATCTTTTCGTAAAAAATAAATTAATATATACCAACCGTCTTGGTTGTTACACCTATAATAGCCGATGAATTTTTAGGAATAAAACGAGATATTTTATTGTAATAAACAACAAAAACATCACTCTGAGCCTCATCAGTAGATCTAAGTTCAAGTGTCCCACTACCCGAGTATGATTTGACATCATGCCGCCCATCACCATGCCCCACGTCACCCAGGTATGTTATCAAAAAGGTAATATTGCATTCGATTTATTTTGTAATTATGGAAAGTTAGCATGACTAATTGATGGCTAAGGACAACTGTCATAATTAAGCTGGGGGGAACGAATCATGTTGCAACATGACCGTTGCATGATTTTTAATTATTGGAAAAATCCAGCAATTAAGGTACATGACCCGGGAGTTATTGTTACTTAATACCAAATCATACCAAAAAGGGTAAGGGCGCTATTGATGAGACCTCCCCAAGGCTCACCATTAAAGAAAAATTCATTAAGATGTACGAACCATGCATGCCAAATCTTAATCCAATCTGCACTTGCACCACCCTAGCACCCTATTATCTACCCCTACTGGAAGAAATGAATCCCTATTGAAAGTGCTGGAGAGGGGGAAGGTAGTAGTGCAAGCTGAAATAGCTAAAGTGTGTGCCGGAGGGAAGATAAGTAGGTGAAACAACATTGAATTGCAGAAGCAATGGGTGGAGTAGCTATATGGCATGAACCAGGAACTATAGAAGTCTTGGAAGGCTGTCCTGAGGCATGCCAGGTCTTCAAAGACACTGGTTGGTTCGAATTCTTTTAGAAATTGGAAGGATCAGACAATGGTATGGCCATGGAATTCACAAAGAACCTAGAAAGAAATCATATGGAAGTTAGAGGACTGAAATTGGAGGTCATGGAACAAGTTATTACCTGAGTAACAGGATTGTAGGCAGAATGGAAGAGATGGTTTACCGGGAAGGTTAATGACCCGTCGCTAAAAGGGGATTTTCTTGAGGAAAGTTAGTCAATGGTTAAGAAGGGCAAGGGAATTATTAGGTTGTCACTCCCCCAGCCATGTGCAGATGTTGCTCTCTTCCTAATTAAGTACATTACTTGTGAGGGAAGAGCAACAATTGCATTTAATTACCATTTCCCATTGCTAAACCATATACGCCATTAGCACCGAATTAACTTGCCGTATTTCTTGCTGGAAAATATTAGACACACTACTGCGGCTGTGAAAATGGCTACACATCCAAAAATGTGTGTTACAGACCATGGCCTTATTAAACTCATCATGTTGGATGCCTTGAGCCAACAGGGTAAGAATTGGGAAGAATTCATGCAGAAAAGGCCCAAGACTACTCGTAGAAGGCAAACAGAGATGGCTGGGGAAACTCCAAAGGTAACAAAGGAGTAACCACAACCCTTGACAGTGAGGATCAACAAAAAGTCAGTTGATAAATTGATTGGCGAAAAAATGCCGAGCAAAGGATAAGGGTCAGCGGACACCCAAAGTCCCCATCTACGTCAAGAAAAAGCAAGGAAACAGTTGAGCAGAAGGAAGAGGATCAAGCTTAGCCAGAAAAACCTCCTTCAACTAGTAAGAGTGAAACCCACTCCTTGTTGTTGAAAATTGAAATTTTAGAAAAAGAGATTAAGGAATTAATGGAACAACTAGCAGTAGGAAAGGTAGAGCCAAGAGCCCCAAGGCTAGATACTTTGGCAGAGGCTATGGACAAGGCTAGAAGGGGAGAAATCCCGAGAACTCT
Organism: Pinus taeda; assembly: GCA_000404065.3. Classification (NCBI taxonomy): domain Eukaryota; kingdom Viridiplantae; phylum Streptophyta; class Pinopsida; order Pinales; family Pinaceae; genus Pinus; species Pinus taeda. The sequence goes on along the minus strand of APFE031166605.1, from coordinate 145,992 downwards.
AGCCTATGCTGGGAAGTTGATGGAAGCTGGATTCAGTGTTTGTGCAGTAGGTACTACCTCGAGGGAGACTCAAACAGAAAACTAGGAAGTTGTTACACCAGAACCTATCAAGGAAGTTGCTGATACACAAGAACCAACAACCAAGACAGCACAATCCATAGAGAGTGATCAAGCAATGGATACACATGAACCTTTTGCTAACAATGTTGTTTCACCAAGAACATTAATGGAGGAAGAAATCAGCCAAGTGGAGGAAGAGAAAGATAATATCCATGAGCCGATGGTCACTGCTATTGTTACACAAGAACTGGCAGTAGAGGCTGAAGATGATATGAAGGTAAATGATGAGCAAAAACCTATGGACATTACTGCTGCCACACAAGAACCAATAGTAAGAGTGGAGACTGACTAGGAAAATAAAGAAATTGTGGTCAAATCCACTGAAAAAGCTATTGTTACACAAGAACCAGCAGCCGAGGTGGGACATTTTTTCCCTTAGGAGGATGCTACACCTTTAGTTGATGATGCATGTGGAAAAATTTCAGGTCCTGTTGAAGGATGGAATTCTGAGAAATTGTTATTATTGGCAGAGCTGCAAAAGTGGAAGCAACTGGCACTCTCTCTACAGGAGGGAGTGATTCCACTCAATGTGCATAACAATATGATGGATTCCCTGCAAGAGAGATGGTTGAAGGAGGAATGGGAAAGAAAAGAATAGGCACAGAGGCATAAAGAAATGATGAAGAAAAAGGATGAACAGCTGTATCAGCTGCATCGGGAGGCCTGTGACCTAACGTTTGATAAGACCAAACTCTGCGACCTCACTCTAAACCTGCTAGCATGAAAGCGGTCGTCCCCGTCATACCCTGTGTTGCTGTGGGAACGTTACTATTTATTTCAGTTGAGGGAAGTTTATGAGAATAGGTCCTATTTGGCTTCTACTCAGAACTTTTTGGAAATTGTTCAGTCCTGTCATTTTGATGATCAAAATTTGTTGTGCGAGCTATTCTTACACAACATGATGTGCGAATATGTGAGCACAAACATGGTGGTGACTATCCTTTCTTTCATGGGAGATTCACAGTTGTGGGCATTCCTCTCATTTATGAGGAATTAGATCAAGTGGAAACTGGCTAAGAAGACAATATAGACCAATAAAGAAAGGACAACACTATGGGTCCGGGCTGAACCTGGAATGGCCTATGAAATCTGACGAGATTTTAGGCAGTTCTTGAGCACTCCAAAAAGGAGAGATCAGTCGGCCATCTATAGAAGAAAGATCGTGAGGGTCTGCCTCAAATTATTTGCAACCATGAGGAGCCAAGTGCTAGTTGGATGTCTCAAGCGCACTGAGGCTTGCAGTGCAGAATTGTAGGAAGGGGACCCATTTGAGTATAAGAACTTTGTGGCTGTTGTTTCATGGGTGCCAGAATACACCCAAATTGTGCTGACACTAGGGGCATTCTAGATTGGCCTCAAGTTCAGATTCTCTTTGATCTGGTTTCCATTGGAGGAGTATCAACCCAAATATCAGTTATGTGATTATGAAGAAGAATCTTGGCCACGTGAGTTAATGGTTGATCAACGATTCAGAGCTCCAGGCGATGATACTGTTACTGCATACAATTTTACAGGTTTCCATCGAGGGCATAGTAGAAGGGTCTGAGATTCTTCATGGGGACATGCAGTGGCTTCAGTCGGGGGGAGATGTTGGGTGTGGTTTTTCACCCATTTTTTGGACCTTCTTTCCCTTGTTTTGACCTTTATATCCTTCAGACCTGTGCCCTAATATGACCAAACTCCCTGTTTTCTCACCTTTTTAATCCATTTTACTGTCATGTTACTTTGCTATATTTTACCGAATAAATATGAGGCTTTATTTATTTTTGTGGCTAACTGGACGAGCATTGAAGGAGCATGTTGGGAAGTTTATCTTTTTCAGGTGTTTGCTTGCAGAAGTAGACAAGTAGCAGGAGTTAACTACAGGAAAGGGTGGAACAGTTTTCTGTTACACCCTGACTGTTGTTACATATCGTTGCTACATACTAGGTGTTGTTACAAATCATTGCTGTTACAAGTGGATGTTGTTATAGATTGCTTCTACACATCGGTGTTGTTACAGGTTGTTGTTACACACCAGGTGCTATTATACCTCGCGTGGGTCCACTGTTACACCAATAGTGTTGTCATCAGTTATGTCACGTAATCCTGATCCATCATTTTCTCAATACAGTTGCACCGAAGCTGGAAATGTCGATAATATTCCACATAACAATGTCGGTAGTAGGATTGTTTATTTTTGAGGCAAAAAGAATCAAGCAGTTGTAACTAATGTATATTTATTTAGCAGTAGGTTGCAACTTCTTTATTTTTGGATTAGCATGAGAATCAAAGATTCTCATGACTGATCTCTTTTCTAATTTTCGGGATGTAATAGTTATTAAAGACTCAGCTTTTTATGTATCAAAGGCAGCATATAGAGGAGTACCATTACTCTATTTTTGTGATTCCTGAACTTATCTTAATATCAATTGGCACAGTGATGCTATTATTGCTTTCCAAATTATTCGTTAATCACCTTTTTTGTTCTTCCTGTGCCATGATGAGGAGGAAGGGCCCTCCTCTTTTGTAGGGATTCCAGTGATTAGGTAGTGTACATTTGAGTTCAATTTATTGGTTTACAGTTTCTTACTATTGTTGTTCAAATCGTGGATTGCATTCGTTGTTGTTTCTATTTATCTTATGCTATTATAGAGAGTTGAACAACAGAGGAATAGTAACTAGCTGGAATAGATGTTAGTTCTGGTGTGGTGCGCCGTTACTTCAATAACTGCGAGTTGTGATTTAATTCTGTGGAGTGTTTTTTATATCTACATGCATGACTGATTCAACAATTTAGATCAATGACATATTTTACAAATTTTCTACACTTTCTTATGCTTGGCTGGAGTGTATCGGCACAAATAGTGTGAACTCCATTGAAACAACAAGACTTACCCTAGGTTGACAATTAATGTTGCAGTCTGAGCCAATTAAAGTTGATAAAACAACACTGCATTGCTCACAGTGCGATATGAATTATTTATCAGGCTGTCAATAATGGTAAAGACCTCTCCTTTTATAAGACATAAGTGTTCTATTAAAAAAAGGTTTAATAATGGGTCTGTTTATGTACAATCAATGTTGTATATCTAATTTTATAAAAGTTTTTGTAATTGTGTTTAATGGCTCCTTTTATAGATTTATATGGGAGAAGTGTGTGATTCACTTTGTTCTTAACATGGAGTTATGCATGAAACTTGAAAAGTAATATTAATCCCAGGAATAATTATTTAAATTTTATTTAGTAAATAAAAATATGTAGAACTTTACATGTGAAGAGATTAATTGACAGTAACAAATTCTTACCAAGATATGTATCTTTTTACATCATGTGTTAGTTGCTCCTATCCAAGATCAAGTTTTAATATATATATATATATATTATTATTATGTATATATTATATATATATAACTGTATATCATATTATATATCGTATATACATATATATATGTAATATACATTATATTATATGTATATACATATATATATTATATATATATTATATAAAAGATACTATATTATCCATTATAATATATACTATATCATATATATAGATATTAGTATATATATATATCATATATATACATAACATAGGATATATATATCTATGTATGTATATAATATATATATTACATACATAGATATATATATATAATAATTCATACTATATATTATATTATATATATATATATATCTGCTTGTCTCTGTGTCTTGATCTTAAACAACCCTCTTGGCCCCCTCCCCATCCTATCCTATCCCCATTTCACATTGATCTTACACTCAACATCACTCCATTGTGCAATTTCGCTCCATTCAATCGATCCTCTTACTTGTCAATCATAGGCACTAACATCGACATGCCTTGTAGGACTTCCACTCCTCTTGAAAAAATATATGGAATCGAAGCCCCTCCAGATTACACCTAGGGTTTAGAAAGTGTCAAGGCTATGACCAAAATATATAAATAACTCAATCCTCATTCAATTCATGAATAGATAGAAGATGACAAAAAGGGACATTGAATTAAGTGGAAATTTATTTGATATATTTAAGTGGAGGAAAAGGTTGTCTAGAGGTTTTTGATACTATTAATACATCCACCAAGAAGACTGAATACATGCATACCATAAATATATATTTTCAATTGAGTACCATAATGGACAAGGTTGTTGTTGAAAGAAACAAAGCAAATGAAGAAATACTCCTTCACATTGTTGACATACAAAAACAGGTCAACAAGATGGAACACAATCTAAACAAGTTTCCCAAATGATTGGATAGTATAAACCTTGAAAGAAATGAGGAGGAGGACTTGGCCATACCACCCATCCAAATGGACTCTCCTGAAAGTAAAAAATGATGTCTATCTTTAGTCTATGATTCTCTAGGACTCATGGCACCTTTTTGGTTTTGATAATAGTATTTTTAGTTATCTATCCATTAGAGTTAATTGTGGTTATGTTTTGAACATTATTTCAATGATCCCTATATCTTTTATGGCGTGGACTAATAACCTTTCATAGATTCTAACTCTTGTCATTGCAACAACTGCTAATGTCTATGGGTTTTGGTCTAATGACAGTTGTGATTCTAACAGGTGCTATTTGAGCGATAGGTTCAAGTTTGAAACTCACCTTACTCAAGTTGGCGGGAGGGGGGGATATTGTTGGAGATTTTCTTAACACTTCCCGTGTGTTTTTCAACATGGACTAACTGCCTCTCATAGATCCTAAATCTAGTGATTATAGTAGAGACTGATGAATGCAGGTTTTAATATAACAAAAATAATGATTCCAACATTATGTACTTAGTCATACAGTTATGTTTTATTATATCTTAGGACCACCTTTTAAAACTTTAAACATGCTCCTATATTTCTAGTATGATTTCATTAGTTGTAGATTAGAAATATATTTTTTGCGAACATTTTTATTCATAATATATGAAGGATCTATTGACAAAAAGAAAAATAAATAAAATATTAAAAATAATTTTACTCAATATCAACTGTATGTTAAGAATGTGTGTAAATAAAAATAAACAAAATATTCAAGAAAAAAATGTATATTTCAATATTAACTATATGTTATGTATATGTGCAGATATGTGTAGAACATAATTGAAAGTAAAACATTTCTTATTACAAAATAGGTTCACTTTACATCCAAGTATGAGGAATTTGTGTACTTATATTAGTGTTTGATATCTAATAACAAAATTATTTAAATGTTTAGTTGATAAATAAAACAAATAAAATATTTCAATACGAATTGTATATAATGTTAAAAAGAGAAATTAAAAGTAAAAAATTCTCATTACAATGAAAATGGATGTTGACCTTGCAACATCAAGAGATATAAAAGTGAAATGCTCGTATATATATATATATATATATATATATATTATATATATTATATATATATATATATAATTTATATATATATATAACAATAAAATATTTCAATATCGATTATATAATAATGTAAAAAGAGAATTAAAAGTAAAAAATATCTCATTATAATGAAAAATGCTATCAACCTTTCAACATGGAGAGATATATAAGTGAATGCGTAGTCTTTAATGTATATATAATTTTTATATTGCTATGGATGTTCCACTAGAAATTTTTCACATCAAATATATTAAAATAAAAAAAATAATCTGTAGTATTATTTGTTACTACTAGCACAACCACATTAATAAATGTGGTTGATATATGTTGCTAGCTATATATCAAGTACATGCACAACCACATTGGTAAATATTGTTGATATAGGCCTATATCAAACATAAAAATGTTAAAACCAATTTTGTAAACTTAAATATTATAAACCATGCATATTAAACCATTTATTATAAACCCTATATGTTCAACCCTAATATAAACTGTAACATAATAAACCCTAATATATATAAACCCAAATATTATAAACCCTATATATTAAACCCTAATATTATAAACCTTATATATTAAATGTGCCCTATATTATAACCCAATATTATAAACCTTAAAACTAAAACCTAATATCATAAATCCTAGTAGTAAAACCTAATTTTATAAACCCAATATCCAATATTTTAAACCCTACACATTAAACCATATATTACAAACCATATGTATTAAACCCTAATATAAATCATGACATAATAAACCCTATGTAATAAACCTTAATAGATATAGACCTTATTATAAACCCTAATATAGTAAATCGTAATTATAAAATCTATATTATAAACCCTAGTGTTAAAAACCCAATATTATAATCCCAAATATTATAAACCCAATATTAGTAACCCTATTATGGTTGAGTTACATTGCTAGAGAATAACTATGAGAGATTTTGACTTTTTTTAAAAATGGTAAACATAGAGTTGACCAAGTTTGATCATGATTGACTATTTAAACACAAGCTATAAAGGTTAACTTTTTTTGACTATGTTTGAATATTGTGGTTGCCTATGTTTTACTATTAATATTTATCAATGACATTAATAATGAATTCTCTTTGACTGAAGTTAAAGAGCATTGAGTGTCAAACATATTCAAATATTGTCGAACATAGTCAACTACACTAGTAAATGTGGTTCACAAATTTTGTAATGTCACATTGCATCATTGGCTAAATTGCAAAGTAATATAACATTGAGACAATGTTTTTCATAATGCGACAATTTAACATTACAATGATGTTTGTCACATTGCGGCATTTGTCACATGGCTTGACCAAGTTCTCCATGTGTGAACATGGTTTGAATGATTTCACCATTGCTGACCATATTTTTCTATGACAGATTATGGTTTTATGTATTGGTCATATTATAAACCCTAAAAGTATCAACTTTAAATTATAAGATGTAATATTATAAATCCTAACATTAAACCATAATATTATAAACCTTTTATATTAAAAACTAATATTATAAGCCTTATATATTAAACACCCTATATTATTGTAGAAATAACTCGCAATTTGTAGTTGCTAATGAAATTAGGCTAAGATAAATAGGAAAAAATTTATTCTACTCAATCGATTGAAGCGAAAACGTATAATAGAAACACATGCAAACATTCAATCACAATGAACACAATTTATATTAGGTAACCGAACTGGAAAAAACCTCTCCTTTGTTTTTATTATATAAGATGAGAGAGAAAATGATCTATTACAATAACAGCTTCAATCCTCGAAGCTCAACCTGCACTATAATACTAATATCTTCCTCCCAAGTCTGCTCTGGAAAATACTTAGCCAAATATAGGCCTCTTGCTCCTCCTATTTCCTTGCACAATTCATGAGGAAATTAGATCCTAAAGAATAAGAAAAGCTCTTATTTTCTTATGTAATTCATAAGAGAAAAGCCTCACTTGCTACATGCAAACTCTATACACTCATTAATATACAACAATAAATACAATTATGCCTTTTCCCTCCACTCAACTAATCAATTCGAATTGCATGCATGACTAGGGATACTTTTAGTAAATTGACTAGTTAATTGAGAGATAAGTGAGTTAGCAACAATTACAACTACTCAACTAAACTCATAATGATTCTATTCATTACTAGAGCTCAAATAACAAAGTTTCACTAAATATAACTCCACTATATTGCTAGATCTTAGCAATCAACTCATGCACAACTCTACTTCTTATCCATAAACTCAAATTGTCTATCTTAAATAATTGACGTGGTCATGTCACTCTTGCTAACTGCAACTCAAGTTATCCTGCTCATGTGGAGACTCAAATTTCTCCATTTGACTAAGGCATAGGTCAAATGAAGCCTTTTCTTGCTACAATTTAACACTCCCTCTTAGTAAGAAAAGGGTCCTACACGCCCCTATTCTTTCCCCTCTGTAACAATGTACTGTAACAAAACTAACATTCCCTCTCTCTATTGACATTGTTACTACAACAAATGCAACTGAGAAGTATCCAAAGTACTAAATCAAGTATGTGTATGAGCTGTAACTATTTCCCGAGTCTCTAGCTACTACTAGCCTCTACAAATGTTAGCCAGGATTTGACTACATCAACTAAAACTGATCCTTCTTCTACTGAATATTATGGCCCCCTATAGTAAGGGTAATGATACATGATGAGAGTATGCTACAATTGTTGCTGATCTCCTACGGACCCTGCCCAAATATTTACAACTTTGGGACTAAGGCTCTACATCGCCCCACCTCACTCTTGAAGCTATAATTGCATGCGTGGCTAAATATACCTCTATCTTGTACATAATTTTAACTCAAACACCAATTTATTTTACTTGTCTAGTAGCAACATGCTTTAGATAAGATTTCCCCTTATTGAACACCACATCATATCCATTGTGTTCAAGTACAACCACAGAAACTAAATTTTTCTTCAAACCAAACAAATACATTACATTCTTTAGGTGAAGATGGGAGCTTGAATCCCTCTTAAAGGTGAAACTTCCAATCCTTTTGGTACTATATCTCCTATCATCTCTGAGCTTTATGTGTAATTGTAAGTCCTTCTCCTCCAAGTTGTTGAATAACTCCTTATTTCTTGTCATATGAAATGAAGCACCGGAGAATAGGTACCGCTCACTCCCTCTTATTTTTCTTTATATCTAAAAAATGAGGGTGAAATCCAATTAGAATTGTGATGTGAGGGCATATCCTCATACTTCTACTGCAGGTTCCTTACTGGATTTCTTCTGTGGACACTTGGTTGAATAATGTCCATACTCATGGCAATGAAAGCATTTAATTTTACTGAGGTCTTTCTTCTTTCCATGGTTCTAGTTGGATTTTGCCCCACTTTGGGCCTTCTTTCCTTTGGAATTACTTCCTTTTCAAAATAGAGCATAATATTATTCTTGATCATATCTCAAATATGAGACTCCATCTATAGTGTTTCTTTGAATCTCATCATGCACCAAGTCAGACCAAAGTCTCTCCCAATTTGGGAGCTTTTCTCTTCCATTAATTGAATCCTGATAATTGTGCTAGGACTTTGGAAGACCAAAGAGTGCTAAGATCACAAGCTCAAATGGTGGCACAATCTCTGCTATTCCACCAAGTTCATCTCTGACTCGAGTGAATCTAGACAAGTATTGAATAATGGTTTCATTTTTCTACATCTGAATGTTCCTAAGCTTACTTTTTAATGAAAATTTCCTAGAATCACTACTACTTTCGAATAAATTTTTTATGGTTTTATACATTGCATAGGTAGTCAGATTTCCATGCAAACTCGAAACCATGTGGTTTGCAACTCCCTCCAAGATAAACCTCTTGGATTTTACAATATATTTCTTCCATTGAGCTAGTTGTTGTGCATCTGATGTTGTTGGTTATGGAATATTAGTTTTTGTGTACTCTAGCACTCCATTGTCATCCAACACAACCTCCATGTTGTCTTTCCAAGCACATAAATTCAAATTTCTGATTAATGCATACTCAAGCCTCAATCCATTGAAAGAAATTGTTCCTACACTAAAGAAAATATGCACCACAAAACTCTACTATTCGAAATTTCTCTGAGAGAGGATCTCGAGCCTAGTTTATACATAGTTATCAATAGCTTTGGTACCGTGTATAAATAACTTGAAATTTTTAGATGCTAATGAAACCAAATAGGTAACAGTAGACACAAATTTATTCTACTAATGTGTGGAAGGGAAAACATACAATAGAAACACATACAATCATTCAACCACAATGAACACAATTTTTACTAGGGAACCCAACCGGGAAGAGCCCCTCCTCTGTTTGTATTATATCAGATGAGAAAAAAATTGTTCGATTGCATTAATAGATTCAACCACTGAAGCTAAACCTACACTACAATACTAATCTCTTACTCCTAAGTTTGCTATTGAAAATACATAGCTAGATCTAGGCCTATTTCTCCTCCTATTTCCTTGCATAATTCGTGAGCAAATTATCTTATAAAGAATAGGAAAATCTACTTTTTTCTTTTGCAATTCCCAAGAGAAAACTCTCACCTGATGTTACATAAGACAATCCCTCTTATGGATAAGAGTGATCTCCCTAGATCGTTGATGGAAACTAGAAACAAGCAAGACAATTGAACCGACTCTTTCCCTAAGTCAAACTCATTTGAATTATAAGAATTAAGTATAATGGATAAGCCTCTTACATCTTTGACGAAATCCTCAATGAAGATCCCTTGTGATTAGATGTAGCACTTCAATGCTTGATAAGAGTTGCAAACATTGATAATAAAAGGATCAAAAGCACATGCGATATAATAATCCAAATGACTTAAGCTAATGATAAAGGAAATTAGGAATTGAATTTGTCTTAATAAACATTATAAACAATTGTTAAGCATTCATTATTCCAATAACACAAATCAATGGGAGAAAGTGCTCATTTTCATTAATCTAAGATTAAGAGAAGCCTTACAACCTTCACCTTGATAATGCAAGGTCCCTCCAAAATGCCTTCAATCTCCTCCTTAGATGACAATATTTCCAATCATAAACCAACAAAGTAATTTTGTATTATTTGAGTTCTGACCTCCTCAATCCCTCTACCCTCTAGTGATTTTATAGGTCAATCAGAGGAAGTTCCAAATCTAAAAGAGGATGATGAGACTCCTTAATTTAGGGATTAGGTTACCATGAGAAAATGGATGAAATTGAATCATCTGAAGGTTATAGTTCTAAAAATCATCACCTGGATGCTTTTAGTTGGGAAATATTCGACCAACTATGTTTCTAGAATGTACTTTTTATTTTTACTTTGTAGAATTCACTTGCGTGGGTTTATAGTGGTAGATAGAGTGCAACTCTGCATTGTTCTCAAAGTGAATTTCAGTGCATGTGTGGAAATCTGTAGAGAAAAAAATGCAGGTGGAAATTAACAAGGTGTGACAACTATTTTTCTCAAATTTCTCATCTACTTCAAAATATTTTGAGTTGTTTGACTTCTAAGGGAGTTGATTCAAACATGCTCACAGATGGCAAAAAGAGCCATAAATTGATCAAGTCTCATGGCCACAAATTGACATGTAACAGATTGCCCCCTAAAGTGTGAAGTCTGTAAACAAGTATAAGAGATTGAAGTGCTTTATCATTCCAAGGATCAGATCAGAGGCAATGGGAGAAGACCTGCAAGGAACATTCAAGGAACACAATGTAAATATATATATCAAAAATCATCTTTGAGGTAGGAATTCTCATATTCAGAGTAAAGAGAACTCAATGAACAAACAAGGAAAAACTAAAATTATATAGATGGTAGAACAAACATGGAAACAACCATCTATGAACATAATCATGAATATAAAATTTCCGCGCAACCTAGACTGATGAAACTAGATCCAGGGTCTTCATCTCCATCTTTTGATCCACAATACGAATCTAACCATGTGAGTGAATGTCTCAAAGTTAAACATGTCAGAAACCACTTGATTATCGATTAATTATATGAATCATTAATAAGTGCAAGAGAAACCACCAATAACGACAATGGATATCAAGGTACTTTCAGTACAATCCATGAAGTGGGAATAAGTGATCTAAAGTCGAACACTCATAGAATCATTCGATGAGAGGCCAACGATGAGAATCCATCGTCAAAAGTGGGAAACCTACCATTAAGGCATGCACGCTTCAAGGTACTAAAGGTTTCTAAATCAAATTCCTAGATAATGACCTGAAGTCGATAGGAAGTGATCCGTCGTAGGAAAGCCTACGACATGAAACATGGTGTCAAGTTTTGAAAATATTTTACAAGGACTGATTCAAGGATGGTCACCTTAATTAAAGGTATAAAATTTGCAAAGGGGTTTTGAACTGAGGTTGAATTTCTCCTGAGCACATAATGACACGACAATGATTTCACAGCATTTGACTTAACTATAATACCCAAAACCACGAAGACTTTCAATGAGGTTTGATTAACTGTAAGGAAAATGGATTTCCCAATCCGGACGTGAGTGTGATGGAGTGCCGCATTCAAAGAGTGACATGCTACCTTTTAAAAATGATAACGTAAAATGGACACCTTTTTCGAATTCCCCCCCACCATTAGTGTCAATTACCTCTTTATTTTTTACAAGATTGAGGAGGCTAACATATGCTTGGACTGTAAGCTCATCCTTTAGATGAGTCCATCAAAGTATTTTTAATGAACCAGAACAAGGAATGGTTTGGTCTCGTCATGCTTGATGAGTCCTATATTGTTTAGTTTTTACGAGTCCAATAAAGGAGTAACTCAATGTCATTTTCTTTTAAGAGTTTGAAAAATACACAAAAAGGAAACTCATTCAGTTATTTCACCATAAAATTTTAATGAGCCCAGAGAAGGTAAAGCTTGTCGTTTTTCATTTTTAGAGAGTCAGAAGAAAAACTTAAGTAGAATCCATCAGATTCTTTTTCGTCAGTTTAGTCTCTCAGGTCTGAAAAAGGATAAAATAATACAAGAGAGAACTCTATTGACCATGTTTGATCAATGTATACCTTTTTCGTAAACAGTCCTAGCTCAGTCTGTAAAAGGGTTAAATTTATATTGAGTGGAAAATTGTTCATTTACTTTTATGAGTTCGAAGAAGGAAGTACTCGACAATCGTTTCATTTTGAAAGAGTCTAAAAAGGGCTTAAAAGAAGACTCCACGATTTTTGCTTTTCATAATTTTTTAAGAGCATGAAAAGTGATAAAAGTCCGCTAAAATGTCAAAATGATTCACTTTCGCTACTTAACTGATCCTGCACATTTAAACTCAATAACTCATAATAACTGCTCAAAAAGGTTATCCTCCCTCCAAAATGGTTTTAAAACACAAAAAATAATATTTTTTAGCTCCAAAAAACTTATAAAAGTGGGAAAAAGTAAATAATTTTTACCAGTTGCATTTTCACCATTTTAGAGTAGGGAGAGGAGTTTTTACCGCTAAACTTCCAGGAGTGATTCTGGGCCAACGAGTGGACAAAATCATGCACCAATTATTCTAGGTAGAAGATCTCTCCTTAACTTAGCTTTTTATCAGTTTAGAATTTCATTTTTAGCTTTCATTTGATTTTTTAGAGGAAAATTTTGTTTAAAAGTGCATCCTCGGCCTCGTGCAGGTTTTGTTCAATCGGGCCCACATAGGCCGATAAATTTTTCCACACAGAAAATCATGGCCTATGGGGAATTCTGTAGGAAAAAGCTGCGTAGTTACACCCTATCTATAAAAGGTCAGCTGCGCATGATCTGATATATGATATTAGACAATTATTAAGTTATTACAGAATAATGTGCATGGATATGCCTATGTTACTTTCTGTAATGGATCGATAAGATTATGAAATACATAGACAATGAAGTAGTTAAAAAACATAATAAACAAACACATATAAATATAGCAAGTTTAATAAGGAGTTCACCCAACACTCCTGGGCTATGTCTCTTGGTGCAGACTTCAGTGGTGGCCTCTCTATTTTGTCTTAAAAAACAGAGTTTTATAATAGTGACCTTAATTTGGGCCTCACACAACAGAATCAAAACAATAAGGCTTTACTTGGATCCCCCAAGTCTCTTTTGAGTACACAGACTCTCATCACTGACTCTTTGTCTCTATTTCTCTGTCTCAGCACTGCCTGTTCCTATTTGCTCTCTGTCTGTGGCTTTAAAACCAATCGGTGCTATCTGTTCATTTCACCTTCTCAGATTCTCTGGCTTCCCGACCTCTGTTTGCTCAGATCTCTTTCTGAGCGTTAGAAGTCATTTCTAAATGCTTCCAAGGATGGTGGCCTCCTGTACTATAACGGAATGGGTCATCAGGCCTCTAAAATCCTTTGAAATCGTCGTTCTTAGTTTACACAAAGAAATACATTTAGACATAGGAAAAAGTCTAGCAAAAACTATTTATCAAACTTCAAATATTATGAATCCACCTTATAACTCCTATCGGGTCGGCTTGTATAATTGCATCGCATCTCCACTGTTGATCTGGGAGATCCAGATCTAATGGTTGTGATTCATTTTAGGCGGCCCTTTCGTATGGGAGTTAACCGCTCAATAATGGTGGTTTTCTCTCTCTTCAACCTAGACACATGGCAGCCATTGTATGGGATTGAGCAGAACCCAGCCCAAACCACTTACCGCCTTTGGTCTTCCTGAAATCCTGCCTGTTTTGTGATTTCCCTTTTATATAAAAAAATATATTAAAACATAAGATCCCACTCATATTGGACTTGAAACATTATTCAATAGCATTAATAAATCCTTTGAGGTCTGTAATATCACATCGGGCACATTTTCTTTTGTTTTTCATTTATTTAACGAAAATGTGATTTACAAAGGAAAATCCTGTTTTCCAGATTTCAAAATATATATAATACCATATATATTTCCATTGGGTCTGGCTATCGCGAATCATATTCATATCAGCCCCGCTCCATTGTAATATGCCGACGTGACATTATGATGCGATTGATCACAATTGCATATCGCACATACCTCGGGCCATTGTAAGCACTCCTTTGCATTTTCCGATAGCGATACTGTGATGCAACCCCACCGATCGCTATCATGTATTCCTTGTGGTCTCTGCCAATAGCCTCCCTTTTCCTCCGCTGATTGTGATTCACCAATCAGATCTAGACCGTTGATCAACTAGATTCGACGGCTCTGATTCAAAGTTGCTTTAAACTGTCGATATTCTATTTTTCAATTATTTCTCCATGTTTTTGCCTCCCGATATTGTAATCCGACTGTTTAATAGGTTCTTCTTTTGCAATAGTTTTGAATCTTTGAAGACTTAGAGGGTTTTATAGGATCCATTTGGATCAGCAGAAGCATTGGGGGTTTATTTTTTAACAAGTTTCGAGATAGAAAAAACATGATATGAGTTTTTAATATGATTCTAATTGCTTTAAAATGGTCATTTCAGGTCATTTGATTTTTCAAAATGGAGTGGAGGGAAATAGAGCATGAATCCAATGATACAACAACTTTGGAAGATCCGGCCACTATGCATGCTCTCAGGACTTGTGGCCTCTTGAAATACTGGCTCATTCTTGGGATGAAATTTCATGTAGATCTAATGACATGGCTGGTCATAACTTGGAATGCCAAGCAACAGTGCTTTGTGATTTCCGATCATCGCCTTACCATTTATGTCGATGACATCTACCTTTTGAATGTGTTGTCTCATTGGGGAGATGATCTTCCAATATTTGGATCGAGGACGGGGGGAGATATTACTGATGGGTATCTACGACACTTTTAAAGGGGTGGACCACCCAAGGATGGAAGAATTTATATTTAGATGATCGATCTTTTACCCTTTAGGACCATTACTTCCAAACTGTGTGGCAGTGTTGTGCTTCATCTAACCACATGGGCACAAAGGTAGATGCCCCTGGAATGTTGGGAATCCATGATATACAACTGGTGTGACGCAGTGGTGGTGAATATGAAGGGCCAATTGATTAGGTGCAAGAATGGATGACTAAATAATTTCGGTTATGGTGCCATTCTTGTTGCTTTTTCCCTAGAGAGGGTTCCTATCCTCCAACCACAATAGATTTTGGAAGGTGAGGGGGGTTTTAGAGATCCATACATGATGAGGTGTGTTTCACTGATGACATCCCATGGAGGTGATGTGCCAGTAGTGAGCTATACATCAAAGTTTTTTTACTGTTTAGGCCACCAAAATTGTTTTGATTCAGGACTTTTCGTATGTTGGGATGGATTACAGAGGTGATATTGATATCCCACTTCCAGTTGAAACTCAGTGGGGTGATCTAGGTGAAAATTTATCATTTTGACATATTTTAAAATTTTTAATTTTTATGTGTTTTTGGTCTTCAAAGGCTAATTATTCAAAATGCATGTGCAGATGTGGGTCCATCCTGACCAGTTGAGCTGAGACAATATGATAGATGAGGTGAGAAGCCTATAGCAATTGTGGCAGTGAACCCAGAGGCCGATGATATCCTGACAGAGTTGGAGCATAACCTTGAGAGGTTGAATTCCAACATCCCAAAGACTGGGACCGATGACATTCCACACTCCTATCAGAGACATGTAGTTGGGGTTCCAGGACCTCTAACAAGTTTTCTGTGTCAAGTTGCTCATACTATCATTTATTATCATGCGCATCATCATGCTTAGCTATTCTAGTTTATAAGACCACATTTTTTTCTTTCTGGATTCAGCATATTCGAAAAATAAAAGGGCCATGAGTACTTATGTCCTAGGATGAAATATTTTGTAGACACACATTTTTACACAAACTCTATTTTAATGAAATATCTACTACTTTTTACCTATATTTATCTCGATTAATGTTTGAGTGAATATTGTTCTTAATTTTAAAATGTTGTAAATGTCTATTTAACACATGATTTGCCAATGTTGTAAATTTCTATCAATGTCTTTACATATCTCGGAATATGTTGATATTCGATGTAATCAAATTTCCTTTCCAAGAGACTGACCTATAAAAATACTCTTAACATGGTTGGACTCCTTACTGTATAGACATTGTTTACATGCAATACCATGAGCTACGAATCTAACTTAATGATCAAACATCGGCAACCAAATGTGATGGCATCACCTAATAGCTCAATGGCTGCGCTATATTCCACTATATTGTTCATTGTTTGACTAAGACATATTTCATGAATAGAGACTAGCTCACCAATGAGTGAATAGATAACCCAGGTTGCGGAAGATAAATTTGGGGTACTATGACTAGTGTCATCGACAAGGCCAATATAAGTTTGAGAGAACATCGTCATCTACAAATCAAATGTAAAAATGAAATAAACTGGAGAAGTAGTGAAAAATGTAAAAAACATTAACTGTCACACATACCTAGAAAAACAGTAAATAGTGTACAGATCTTCCCCATAATTTAAAGCAAAATATTTCTTTAGGTAAAGTCCATTCCTGGGATTTCCTAAAGGAATACCATCGTAATCAACCAGCTCATAGGCACCTTTAGCTAATACACATTTTATGATATAAGGGTCATGCCACATGGGTTCAAATTTCCCTGCACCTAACTTGTCATGAGCTTGATCATAAACCAACAGTAGGTCACCTTCTGAATATGAACGAGGATTAATGTTTTGATCATACTGAGCTTTGTTAGGTTTTTGGTGGGCTTCGCTAGCCAATACGGCATCACACCGATTTTCATCCAAATGAGCTAAATGTATAAAGCATTCTTTGTCCACAGAGGTCGCAGGTAATAGTTCGGTAACCAGTTTAAGGGATGGGATTTCACATTCAATAGATAATACTGGTTCCAAACCATAAACAAGTTGGGAAGGAGTAAAACCAGTCAATGTTTTTATAGTAGTACGGTAAGCCCATAGTGTTGAAAAGAGCATAGAATTCCATTTTCCTTTATGCATCCTAACTATCCGTTTAATCCTTTTGATTAAAACTTTATTGATAACTTCGACCTGATCATTAGCATGTGGATAATACAGAGTAGAGCTATCATGGCGAAGGCCGAGTTGTGCGGATATTTCGACTATCATAAAGTTATGAAAATGACTAACATGGTCTATAACAATAGCTTGTGGGACACCGAACCAAGAAATCACATGATTGAAAACAAAAATTGCAGCAGTTTTGCCATCAGCTCTATATGTAGGAATCACCTTAGCCCATTTTGTAAAGTAATCGACTACAAGGATAATGTATCCATGCCTCCCAACGGAGTGAGGGTTCCATGTGGCGAAGTCTATGACCCGTTTGACAAAAGGACTAACAATTATGATAGGGTGAAGAGGAGCTGGAGGTGCTCGCATTTTGTGATCATAGATTTTGCAATTAAGACATTTGCAGATTGTGGTAATGCAAATTTAAACATTGACAGCTAAAAATATCCAGCACATGATATATTTTGGGCAGTATCAAACCTAGACATGTGACCACCATGTGCTCCAGAGTGGCTATCATTTAATGTTTTTTCGGCCTCTTACAAAGTTAAACAATGTCGGAATATAGAATCGGCACCACAGCAATAAAGAGTGTTTCCAATAATATTCTATTGTTGGGATTGGTATCAAATTCAACAACGATCAGTTTTGGATAACTCAGGCCTAAATGTTTGTGTTTGGAGATATATAATGATGTCTCCATAACATGGATCTAATGTACTAATAAGAAAGAAAGATTCCTTAGCAAAAGAATCCTCAGTGACAACTTCTATATCAGTATGAGGAAAGTCACAAAATAGTTCCACAAAAATCAAATATTTCATTGATTTGGATTTTCAAATTCCAAATCAAACTCTTGTAGAATAATTGTCCACTTGGAGTATTTGCCCCCTAGCAATTGTTTAGTTAGAATGTACATCATAGGGTTGCAATTTGAAATGACAATTGTTTTTTGGAGAAGTATATAGTTACATAATCATGGAACAACTTACACATCTGCCAGGGCTAGCTTCTCCACATATGTGTTTTCAATCTCCATTTTAGTGAAACTCCTACTCAAATAATAAATCAAATGTTCGCTGCTAGAATCATCCTCTTGGACTAACACCATGACAATGGTGGCATCGGATGCAGCTAAGTACATAAAGTAATCTCGACGATAATTGGGTCGATGTAGTAACATCGCATTGGTCAGTGCATGTTTTAATGCATCAAATTCTTTATCAACAAGCTCATCCCAAAAAAATGGAATGGCCTTTTTCAATAGTCAAGAAAAACCTTGGGTTAGTTCAACATAATATTGGATGAATATATGCAAAATGTTTACCTTCCCTTGCAAACTTTGGATTTGAGTAAGCCTAGAAGGAGAAGGGAAATTCAAAATTTCCTCTACCTTGAGGGGGTTGATATGAATTCCTTCTTTCGAAATGATGAAACATAGAAGCTGACTTGATTGCACACAAAACACACATTTGTGCAGATTCAAGTGAATATTGTAGTGCTTGCACCCAATGAAAATTGCTTTTAAGTGTAATGGGTGATCCTGCCTTTTCATTGAATGAGCCAGTAGGTAATCTAAATAAGGTTGGAAAATATGCTTGATATTGTGGAATACATAAGACATGGCTCACTAAAAAGTTGTGCCAGCATTGTTTAGGTCGAATGGGAGTTTGCGATAAGAAAAAGTTTACCATGTGTATATAAATGTGGCTTTATATTGATTGGCAAGGAGTTTGTTTATATGATTGTAGCCAGAAAATTCATCCATGAAGGAGAAAATTTCATTTCCGGCACAGTCATTGACAATTTGGTCGATATATGAAGTTGGATAATTTTCCTTGGGACGGGCTTTATTGATATCTCTGTAATCAACGCATACTCGCATAGTTCCTTGTTTTTTATTAAAGAGCATAATATTTGATACCCAATAGGTTAAAGGAACATGGTAAATGGATCCTTCTTTCCACAATTTTTCAACCTCAGTTTTGATAGCGATAACTTTTCATGAATGTATAGGTCGCAACCATTATCTAGCTGGCTTAGCATCCGGATAATTTTTTATTTCATGTACAACTATGCTAGCGTTGATTCCTGGCATTTCTTCATAGGACCAGGAAAAGATGTCACGAAATTCCTGAAATAGGGCTTTGTAAGTTTGAATCTATTCTAATGAACAAGAAGCTCCTATATGGATATTTTCAGTTCTCTAGGGTTTCATTGAGATGTTTATAGGTATTGTGGTCGATATGTTCCATAAATTCTATTCAAAATTGGAAGAAAGGGTAGATATAAAACATTCAGGATCACTAAGGGTCTAAGATGAAAACATAAACGAGAAATTATTCTTAATTTTGTCAAAGGATGGCAAGAAAGTTGAACGATGATAAGTATCACTCCATGGAATTTTGTCAAAGATCATAACTTCCATAATCACTTCATCAGTTAAAAAATCTGTGTTAAAAGGATCAAGCATAGAGACTAGTTCCAAATGTGACAATTGAGAATATTCATTAATAATCGTATTCAATTGATTGTTTTTAGCTGTTGATGAGTCAGAAAAAGGCTGAATTTTCTCATAATCTAACTCAAAAGGGCTACAAGGCATTTCATCACCATATAAGATCATTTATGATTCTAGAGGTACTTTCCACATATCTGTTGATTCGAGAGTACTTGATGTAATCATGTTAATCTGTGCTTTATTATGAAGAAAAATGGGTTTAGGGAACGCAAAGGTTCCCATGAAAGTTGAGTCTTTGAGGAGACGAACACCAACCTCTACATATGGAGTGGTTGATTTTCAAACAAATGGGATAGTGCTAGTGGAATTAGCATCTGAGATGTAGTAGGAGAATTGGTCTTCTTTTACAATTCTTCCTTTGTGAAGAAACATAATCATCCTAAAATATAACAAGACTACTGCCGCCATGGCATAATTCCAGCTCTAAGCAAGCAAAAGGTTATAGTCAAGTTGAGCATCAACAACCTCAATTTCTATAACAACTATTTTTCCCTCTAATTTGATTGGAAAATCATTTAGAAGTCGATATAGATGAAAAAACCTTCCATGGAAGGCTTTCAAATTCGTCGAAGATTGATTTATTAATGGATAACCCAAGGCTTTCCAATATGAAATGGACATAATGCATGTCGATGCTCCTTCATCAATAACCATTTTAAAAACTCGTCGAGTTTTGATGTGAATTGGTATCTAAAAATCCAGTTGGTGCAGGAGACGTGGGACATGATTTTCGAGATCAGAAACAATCAAATTAGAGTCTTGAGGATCTACTACTCCTATGGCTAATAATAACAATTTCCTTTGTGCTGGAAAAGTTTGTAGCACTTCAAGGGCGGACATTTCCGAAGGTGACAGCAAAATCTTCGACGATGTTATAGTTTTGTGCAGCCCTCACATGAGCATTAAAGAATGACTTTCGAAGGATACCCTTAGGAGGTGGATGGATTATCATATCAAGGTTTGGTTTTTCAATATGTAACAATTCAGAAGAAGGAGGAGTAGATATGGAAAGTTGACTTGGTGAACTGGAGTCATCTCCATCTTCAATATGACTCTTTGACGTGTAATCGTTGGATCTCGTTGCTACTATAACTCTGGAATACATCATCATGATATCTGCCGATGGGAATGTGGAGGATTAGTTATGAGAAAACATTTTACTGTCTTGTGGAGGAAAACGATTCTTAAAAATATCTGCTGTGGGTAAACATTTGACAAATTTGGAAACTTCTGCATGATGTGGGCACTCCTTGGTGTAATTATCTTCCTCGCAAATTAAGCAAGGATACCGAGGTTTCCTCTTTTCATCATACGGTTCAGTCTTGTTTATTTTTTCCTTTTCCCTTTTTCTTATCTCCATATTTCTTACCCTTGTTGGTAGATGACTCTACGACGTTAATTTCCGAAGTAATTTTGGTAGAAGGATCTTCTTCAGGTGAATCAGGTAGAGCTAAAATCTGAGCTTTCTTAAAATTTTCTTTTTGTTTTTAGATTTACGATTAATAGAACCAGTCATGCATCTGTGGCATGTGATCCAATAAGTGCTAGATTAATTTGACTAGATTGGGGTCAATCTGGGATCTTTTCATACAAAGTACCAAACTAAGTATAAAAAAGATCAAGGTATTGAGCACGAGCAATTACCTACTCTATAGTTACAACACCCCCTTTAGCCACATCTTTAGTTATTATTGGTAAAAGATATTTTATAAACCGTTCAGCTAGAATTTGATATAGAATGTAAACTTTAGCTAGGCGGCATCTTCATCTCCATTCGTGAATGTGATCTAAGATATGGGTTGATGTTGAATGTTTCAAAGAAGTTAAAATTTCAGTTGCATTATCATATCGAACATGCAACTAAAAATGGGTCCAAAAAACTATAGCAAGGTCGTTAAATGTACTGAAGGAAGCGCGCGACAATCCCACATACCATTTGGCTGCCGAACCGGTTAAGGTTTGTTGAAAAAGTGTCAATCTAATACAATCATCGATTAATGAGTTGGAAACGCACCAAAGATGATAGGTCATAACATGGTTGGATGGATCTTCACACGACTTACCTTCAAACTTAGGAATATCACTGGGAAACTTAGTAGGAATGGCTGGCAAAAAGGGTAAATAAAATAGTGGATTATTAGTTAACCCTGAGAGGTCAGGCAAATCCAAATTTGCAATGAAGGGAAACTAGCGGTTAGGATCCTGAGATGGACACTAATAACCCTGACGGACGAGCTCCGTACTAGGAGGAGGATATCTAGGATATTATGTGATAGCCTGAGCAGTTGGAATTTGCATACCTCTTGGATATCTACGGTTATCCATACCATATTGCAGTTGTATAGGTTGTTGAAATGTATGACCTAGGTATGGTTCATTTTGAAAAAGAGATTCTATCCCATTTGACCTTGGACAAACTTTCCTTGAAAGTGTTGATTTTGCAAAGGTTGACCTTAGAGAGATTGAGTTTTAAAAGATTGTTCTTGAAGAAACTGACTCTGGGGTAAACCTTGGAAAGGTATCCCTTGAAATGGTACTTGCATATATGGGGCATTAGGCTGTACGACATGTATTTGGGGTCTTGACGAAATTGTAGAAATGGATTGAACACCAGATACCTGAGCTAAAGTGTGAACGATGGGTTGCATAGTAACCTGTGATGTAAGCAGGATAGTTACCTGCGATCCTTCTAGAATGGTAGTTTGAGGCAAACCTAAACTTGGATTCTGAACAGTCGTTGAGACAACATACTACCCCAATGTTTGAAGAGTACTTGAGATAGGACGTTCAAGTGGTTGCTGGGTAGGTGTCAATGGATTAACCTAGACAGTTGGTTGGACTTCAAAAGGAATACCTTGAAAAGGTATTTGCTTTATGGGTTGTTCGAGAGGCTGAACAGGTTGGTACAAATTCACTTGAGAAGAAACTAGAATTGACTGTTGATTTAGCAATGGGTTCTAGATTGTATTCATTCCAAGGCAAGGAATTCCAACAACGGGTTGAGGCATAACAGGATGACCAAAACTGGTTTGAGGCATTTGAACATAATTAAGGTAATTTTCGGGAGCAGGTTGACCCCCATCTATTGGGTAAGATCCACCAAAAGGTTTTCCTCCAGGTCGAGGATATGATGGTTTCCCCCAGGCGGGTAATAACCACTTATTAGGTTGGTTTGTGGGTTACTGACATTACTGAAAATCATATTAATATATTGTTAAGATGTCAAACCTTGATTAGTAGGGTTAATTACACCAGTTGACATGTTTGAAGATGATTTCGATGAAGAAGCTCCTGAATAAGATCCTGCGAGAGAGTGATATCCGGTGGTAGAAAACGACCATACAATGTTGACTCCAGAGAGGTAGAAAACATGGATGTTTTTGATGAGGTACTTCTATAAGCCATCATAGACCAGTCAAAACCTGGTACGATAGAATAAGGAGTTATGTATCATGGAATCCCTTGTTCTAAAAAGTTCAAGGGTGTGAAATACAAAGGGTTAGGGTGAAGAGATCTAAAAAAAAAATCCGAGATATCTATAGGTTCACTAGTAGAAACTATGGGTTCTTCCTCTTCATGTGAAACAAGTTCTTAAATGGAAATGAGACTAGGAGTGATACTATCAGTAATAATGAGCTTCACAAGTGGTTAAAGTGGAGGATCTGGAATATGCTTTATAGCAGATGTATGAATCTTAGGCTTAGAAATATCAGACTCAAGTTTGTCAATATCTAGTTTAGAAATGGGGTTTGTATATGAAAAGTCTCCACTCAGTTTGAACGAGATTAGTAATTTTTAAATTAGATGCTTCTCAGTGTGATATTAATCTCTGAGTTTGATCAAATTTAGTTTTTGTTACTTCAAGGCCTAAAATAGTAGATGTTATCGGTTGATTAACTTCAATTCCTCTTACATCATAATGTATTGTAATATAAGTTTTAGTTTCTGTTGTAGTTCCAAATCCAGATGATTTATATTTTTTGGCTTTCATATTTTCTAACTGAATCGGTGTATACTTAGGGGAATCCCCGGGTATCCTATGTGATTGCCTTAGTTATTCCACCACAATGGGAAATTTTCAATTAATCAATTACACAATATCTAAATTACACCTAAAGTATCTAAAAATTAAAAACAATGCATAAAGTAACATGTGCTAAAAATCTAGGAGTTCAAACCATACAAACTAACTCTTCACAGAGATCAATAATTAATAGTTGGTGATGAAATCCAACATTTCAAAGATCAACATGAAAAACTTTATAGAAATGGATGTTTGGAACAAGTTACCCTGACAAACTGCTTAATGAAACAGGTTGGTGCAAGTAACTTTACTATAAGCCATCTCAAGCAAATATTACCCTCCAAAAAGTCCAAGTGATTCTAGCCAACATCTGTTCCAAGTAAAATGGGACCTTCCCTCTACCGTCACCTTAGGTAGAGTCCTAAGATTATAGTCACTAAGTTTACCAAATACAATAATTTTACCTGGGGGGACAGTCGCACACTAGATGTACACGCAAGGGCAGAGTAACAAGCTCAATCCCCTTGAAGGCTCCCCCACATGATCAATTGGAGGTTTACTTTAAAGTGACCCCAAATACCTTTCAGTACTATTGTAATACATGAAATCACTATATATAGGCCAATGAGGTGGGTATTATCACTTCACCAGATTCGACACAATCTCGTACTTAACTCATGTATAAGAAGAGCTTCCCAGATCAAAACGGAAATAATTGGATTTTCTCTCCCTAACTCAAGATTCTATTGTTCATTTGTAGCTTTGGAAAGTTTACTTCCTTCCCTATTCCAAAGCCTTACACTTAAGCTACTATAGGTGACAAGATCCGTAAAAAAATGTAAAATTATAGATGAATTTTAATTAATGCTATATTATTAAGTTATTCTTTAGTCAATGTGTGATGAAGGTGAAACTTATGATGTTATGATATGACTCGAAATCTTAACGCACTCTAAAATTCAATAGAAACTTTCAAGTTCAATGAAATCCTATTTAAAGAAAAGAAAGAGTATCTTTTATTTTTTGAAAAATGAAATACAAAAACTCAAAACTTTTCCAATTTTCTTAAGCAACCAATTTCACTATTATGTAATGAAAATGCAGTCAACAAACTAATTTCCAGATTTCCCTAATCATCAAATAAGACAAAATACTCTTTTTCTCTAAGCACTCAAAACTTTCAAGCACACATAAATCAATCAAGAGAGTTGGAGAAAAGACATTTTCCCCCATGAATGCTTTTATTTAATGATAATAGTAGTGCAATTGTGAATAATTTTCCAAGATGAAAGCAACAACCTTTTTTATCAAGCAAAAATAACTACAATTCTTTTGCAAAAGCACAAGGTCTTAAGAAACCCTAATTTGGAATTCAAAGTGAATTTGACCACAAATAAGCAACAACTAAGGCTTAACCAATGTATTTGACATAAAAAAATGACAATATCATAAGTGAAAAGACACTTTATCTCATTTTTATCAATCAGCAAATCAACTAGGTGAAACCCTAAGTAATTCGTTCAAAAAGACCTAATTCTAAAAAATAATTAACAAAGATGTCAAATGAGTTCAGAAGAGACACAACACAGTGCAAACAAACGTAATGACACTTCCAGAAAAGAAAATTCAAGTCTGGGTTGAAACAAAAGCAATATTTTGAAGGCCTACATAGGTTTATAGTATAAAACAGAGTGCATGCACTCTGTTGATATGGAAAAAAGGGCGTAGAGCTATGCTCTGTTAGCAAATAGGAATGACCCAGGGGAAGAAAACTCAAGAAAAATAAAAAATTCAAAAATTCAACCAATCAAATCTAGAACGCCATTAATTTATAAAGAATCAGGTCTGGATAAATCAGAAAAATAAGAAAGAAAAACTAAGGAAAAAGACAAGAATGGAGACATTCCCCAGCATGGTTGCCAATTTGTTACAACAGACAATCTCTCTTGCGAAAAAGAGATATCTCCATAGATCCTTGATGGAAACTAGAAACAATCAAGACAATTGAACTAACTCTTTCCCTAAGTCAAACTCATTTGAATTATAAGAATTAAAGCTAATGGATAAGCCCTTACCTCTTTCACGAAATGCTCGATGAAGATCCCTTGTTGTGATTCGATGCAGCTCTTCAATGCTTGATAATTCCTGCAAACATCAGCCATAAAAGTATCAAAAGCACATGTAATATAATAATTCAAATGACTTAACCTATTGATCAAGGAAATTAACAATTCAATTTGTCTTAATAAACATTATAAACAATCATGAACTATTCATTATTCTAATAAGACAAATCCATTAGAGAAAGTTTTCATTTGTATTAATCAAATATTAAGAGGAGCCTTATAACCTTTACCTTGATGTCATGAGGTGCCTCCCAAATACCTTCAATCCCCTC
This sequence comes from Pinus taeda, assembly GCA_000404065.3. Classification (NCBI taxonomy): domain Eukaryota; kingdom Viridiplantae; phylum Streptophyta; class Pinopsida; order Pinales; family Pinaceae; genus Pinus; species Pinus taeda. The sequence goes on along the minus strand of APFE031166605.1, from coordinate 119,556 downwards.
GTTAGATGACAATCTTTCCAATCTCAAACCAACAACAGAAGTTTGTCTTCTCTGAGTTTTGACCTCCTCAATCCCTCTACCCTCTAGTCATTTTATAGGCCAAGAGGAGGAAGTTTTAGATCCAAAAGAGAAGGATGAGACTCCTTAATTGAGGGATTAGTTTACCATGAGAAAAGGGATGAAGATGCATCATTTAAGGGTTATTGTTCGAATAGTCATCATGTGGAAGCTTTTAGTTGGGAAATATTTGACCAACTATGTTTCTAGAATGTACTTTTTATTTTTACTTTCTAGAATTTACCTGCGCAGATTTATAATAGCAAACAGAGTGCACCTTTTTACTGATCTCAGAGTCAATTTCAGTGCATTCCTGGAAAACTCTAGAGAAAATGGTTTAGCTAGAACTCAACAAGGTGTGACAACTATTTTTCTAAATTTCTCATCTACTCCAAAATATTTTAGGTTGTTTGACTTCTGAGGGAGCTGATTCAAACATGTTCATGGATGGTAGAAAGACCCATAAACTGATCAAGTGTCATGGAGACAAATTAACATGTAACACCTGGTACATGCAAACTACGTACATTCACTAGTATACAACCATAAATACAATTACGCCTTTTCCCTCCACTCAACTAGGAAACTTGAATTACATGCATGACTAGGGATATTTTTAGTAAACTGAATAGTTAACTAAGAGATCAGTGAGTTAACAATAGTTACAACTACTCAACTAAACTCATACTGACTCTATTAATGACTAGAGCCCAGATAAGTGAGTTTCGCTAACTATTACTCCGGTAGATTTCTATATCTTAGCAATAAACTCACAACTCTACTTGTTGCCCACAAACTCGAATTGGCTAACTTAACTAAGTGACTTGGCCATGTCACTCCTGTGAATTGTGATTCAAGTCATCCTGTTATGTGGAAGTCAAATTTTATCCATTTGACTAAGGCACAAGTCAAATGAAGCCTTTTCTTGCTACAATTTAACAATTTTAAACCTAATATTATAAACCTTAATATTAAATCCAATATTACAAATCCAATATCATAAACTTTAATATTAAACCCAATACTAGAAACCCAATATTATAATATTGTTGACAATAGTGGAACATCATGATTATAGTTCATATGGTTAATCATAGTCACCCATGGTGATCATAGTTGATGATGGTTGACAATGTTTAGGCTATGGTTGAAAATGTGTGATTATTTTTAAACATTGATGACTATGTTTTCTGTATGGTTAATGATTGTTTTACTACAATTGAACATGGTTGACTATCATTTTCCATGTTCACCCTAGAAAGGTTGACTATGCTTCACTGTGTCATGATGATGCTTATTGTTAAATATGGAAAACATATGGTTGACCAAGTTTGATCATGCTCAACTATTTAAACATTGACTGTCAAGGTTGTTTATCAAGGTTTCACTATACTTATCTATGTCACTCACTACTACATATAGGACTAAATTGCAACAACATAGTTTGATGATATGGCCCATATTGTCGCAAAGGTCAAGAAAAATGCCATTTTTTCTAGTTTTGGTGCCTGTGTTCACCACAATTATGATGGAATATTTGTCATGAGCCTTAATTGTGATGTATGAATTCTAATGCATCACAATTGAGATGACGAAGGTGATTCATCGTAAATTTGAAGGACTATGTTATGGTGTAAAAATTACAACAAACTGCATCTGTTGTTGCAATTGCGACAACCGATGGTTTTTTGCACCTTGAGTTTAATTTGACCATTTATTTGACTATTCATATTTGACTTTGATTAGTCATCTAACATCACAATGGCGATGATAAATAAATATATAAATATCCCACATGTAAGAGATGGTGTGACATGTTTTCTATAACAACAATAATTTTGAAAGGTTATAAGATTTTTTTTGCTAGAAAAAAACATATTTTGTTTTATATAATTGTTTTATGGTTGCGGGAAGAATGTTAAAAAAAATAGATGGGTATCAACTAATTTGTAAGGGTTCAATGATGGGAAATGTTACTACCCTTGCAATTCTTGCAGGTGCAGATGGCCATGGATAATTTCATATGAAACAATTAATAGGAATTGTAGGAAGAATGGGCACATCGAAGGGCGGAATGAATCTCGTCTGATGGTAAGCTCATACTATTTATGAATCATTATATATTTTTTCTTTATATTAATCATATTTGTAATTTTTTTAATGTTGAAATATGTTTTTCTATAGACTAATTATTTCATATGATTGTTTTAAATTATTATAAGGTCAAGATGGCCCCTTGGTACTATGATATGAATATTGCACCATGTATTAGTGCTAGAAATTATGTTCTACAAGTAAAGGAAGATGGGGTGAATATTGAAGCTTAGGATAATGATCTTGTGCAAGAAGATGACATGATAGTCCTAGATGATGGAAAAAATTAATTAATCCAAGACATGCTTTGAATCTGTTACACAGTAATTTGTCACTGTTGGTCACTGTCCCTGTTACCCTTGTATTCGTACATTGGAGGACACATTTCGGGACCTGTGACCAGTGACATAACCAAAAAACACTTGCATTGTGTTCCCCTGAGTACATACTTCATGTTCCCTGAAGACACCTTTCGCAAATTATCCCTAAAAAGTGCCCTTTTTCCATTAGCGCGGGTACACAATGTATTACCCGCGCCAATGACTCAGTTCCTCAAAAGGGGGCGCGCCCATTAGCGCTCTGTCCCAGAGTAACACCCGCGCCACCTAAATTTGGTAATGGTTTTTGGCCAACGCGCACCCATATGTTTTTTCCTCTCTTGTCATGAAGTTCTATGAAGGAAAAATCCTCAAGATAGAAGTCGAAAGTCATTTTTTATCCATGACAACTATGCTGAGTGGCTTTTCAGGGATAATGCCAATCCACAATAGGTGTCCTAGTACAATGTATCTTCCTCCCTTCTCCATCTATAAATGGCTGTCCTCATGCATTAAACAAGCTAGTTTTGCTAGAGTCTTGGTGAGTGCTGATGTAATGCTAGAGTGATAGTGAGAATTGTGAAGCATAGGGAGGTTATGCTGCCGGAATTCTGAGAGAGAGGAGGTCAATTTGCAAGGCGTATTTAGCTGTTCGCCCAGTCAGAGGAGGTTCAACGTCAGAACCTTGGTTGTATCTTTCTCTGTTTTTACTCATTAATAGACGACTATCATTATGGTTCCACTCATGTGTCTTTATAATGGTGATTGAGTTATATCTTTTCT
>APFE031166605.1:80937-116016 GCA_000404065.3 Pinus taeda | reverse complement strand
TTCTTTGCATGTGCAGGTGTCCGTTCACGAGGATCGTGGGGATTGTGACCAACCGGAGCAAAGGAACGGGAGCGACGATTCTTCTACAAGTATTAGCGTTGGAATCCAAGTAGGCCATCATCATCAATCTTTGATTTGCAATTAGGAACCTGCGGGTTAGCGTTGTGTGATTGTTGCTAGACCCCATTTGGGCTAGTGGGATCACCTCTGTCCGCAGAGGGGATTTACCTGTACAACAGAATCTATGAGAACAAAGTGTTTTTTATGATGATAAACCTATGTTAGAGTAGGCAAAGGAACGAATTTATGAAGGTTGCAGAGAAAATATTACCTTTTCCACATTATTGTTGGTGAACTTAAAGGTTTTGAATGGTTTGTAAAAAACTTATATGACATATATCCTAATTTACAATGTAATATGTCTCATCACATGAAAGGTTGATTTATTTTTCTTTTCTTTGGTGTTATTAATGTGTAAAATAAGAATGAAATATTTATAATTAATATTGTTTACACTAAATAGTAATTTCTTATGTTGTACTAGATTGTTAGGTGAATTTTGTTACCATTACCAAATGATTCACCTCACATAGACAAATATTTATTAGTTTTTATGAATGAAATTGGAATGGAGTAACAAACTATAAATGCATGTTCTAATGATCATATTATATATTATGGAAAATATGCATCGAAAGCAAATTGCTCGAAATGTAACAACAATATTGATCAAAATGATGAAATTAAAAAAAGGCAACTCAAAATGTTCTTCGACATGTTCCCATAATTCCATGTTTGTAACGATTGTTCACGTGTGAAAGAATAGAAAATTTTATGGATTTCCATGCATGGAAGAGAAGTGAAGATGGTTTTCTTTGAATGCCTACATATGTTATGCATTTAGGAAAATTGAGGACAAATGGCTACATTTTAAACATGAACCTCATAATTTTAGGCTTTCATTGGCCACTGATGGTGTTAATCCATTTGGAGAGAACATTATGTTGACAATGATTTTCCTAGGTGTTTGTTTAGTTTTTTTTGAATATTTTAACATTTTCATTTGTCTTGTCTGTTGCATAATATGTTATATATATTTATTTACTTATATGTATATATGATAGTAGTAATTTTGTGTAATTTCAAGCAATTAGGTAAGTATCAAGTTAAAGATATGAATGTATATATCAAGCCTCTTGTCAACAAGTTAATGATGTTATGGGACATTATCAATATGTATGACTTCTATAAACTGATAAGGCAGAGGCAATTTCAATTCCATGGAATACTTGGATGTAAAATTCATGATGGCCCAGGGCTAACACATTTTTTTGGTATGTAACTTTCCATCAAACTTTAATAGTGTATAATTATTTCAATTAGATCATATCATGCATGTATTTTAAATAATACTTTCATTTATAATTGGCATTAATCCATCTCTTGTATGCCTTCAAACTAAGGGTAAATTTGCATGTCCAGTTTTTGGTACTAAGATGAAATCTCGTTATTAAACAAGTTTAGGGAAGGAGGTGTTTAATGAGTATAGGCGGTTCCTCTCTAAGAACCATAGATATCATGCTATTAAAAACATATTTTCAATCGGAAATGAGAGACTAGATTAAAAGCATGAACAATGACACCTCACCTATGGAATTCAGAATATAATATAAATCGTCATGAAGGATATGGGCTTCCATGAGGAATGGAAAGTTTTCCTACTCAATTCATGAGGTTGTCTTACTATGACCACCTAAGAATAACTCACTTGTTTGATACAATGCATATCAGGAAGAATGTGGTAGAAACCTTATGGCAGATCATAGATGGTAGGAGGGATAAAGAAAAAAACCAAAAAAATTGTAATGACATTGTGGAAGTCAATCATGCAATGAAGGGTGGGATATGGTCAAATAGTGACGGAGATTGAAACAACCTTCAATGGTTATTTTTAATATCCCTAGAATCATGTAGTTATATGAGGCAATAATAAAAATATTATTGATATATGATATGTTTAACCATTCAAGAATTCATTTCAAAAACTAATTTAATCATTCATAAAACTAAAAGGTCTCTTTAAAAATAAGAGGTGAAGGAGGAATGAAAAAAATGAAAGGCTTACGAAGCATTTTTCCGATTTTTCTTTTCCTTGTTTATTGATATCATCCCTCTCTATTGGGTAGTTTTTCTTCATTGTCCTATGCCTCCAACAGTGAATAGGAGTTCCTCCCACGATACCTTTATCATGGAAAATGTTGCGAAACGGGATTAGTCACTGAACCATCCAAATGACCTCATATGAGAGAATGCCATTCACCAACAACAAAGTTTACGTTGGAGCAAAGTGAGTGATGGAGCTAAGGTTACCAAAGCATATCAAATGTTTTGAGGTATGTAAAAAATAAATTATCCATGAATTATTATGCGCAAAAGTTAATGTTTTGAGCTATTATGATAGTGTTCTTGAAAAATAATGTGCTCATATGCACAGTAGCTATTTTGATCATTTCTAGAAAAAGGAATATGATTTTATTATGTTAGATTTTCTTGAAAAAGTGTAGGTTCTTGTGCACATAGATAATAGTTGCATTTCTAAATTGCTTGAAGAGGAATATGTGTCTATTTTGTTATAATTTTCTTGGAAATAAATATTCATAAAAGAGTAAATATTGGATTAGAATTTCTTGAAAGATAACATGTTTTTACAAGATAATAGCTATTGAGTTACAGTTATTGAAAAGAAATATATGTTTTCATGTAGGAATATCGTATATTGTGTGAGCTTTGTTTTGAGAAAAAATATGTATTTGCATGCAAGTATAATAACTGTTATGTTAGTTTCTTTTGGAAAATATTAAAGTAGTTGCATGCAAGAAATAATAACTATTATGTCAGCTTTCTTTGAGTAATAAACATGTGTTTTCATGCATAAAAGAATAGCTACCATGCATTTGGTTTCATGAATAAGAAACATGTGTTCGCATGCATAAAAGAATAGGTATCATGCATTTTCTTACTTGAAGAAGAAACATGAGTTTACATGCATGAAATAATAGTTTTGACACTTTTGTTTTCATCGAAAGGAATATGTATTTTTCCATGCGTGGAAAGAATAAATATTTTTTTGGACTTATTAATAAGAATATGTAATTATTTTCATATAGTTTCCTGAAAAGAACATGTGCTTATACACACATAAATAACAATTATTTTGTTAAGTTCTTGGAAAAGAACATGTTTTGTTTACATAAAATATTATTTATTGTGTTAGTGTTCTTGGAGAAGAACAAGTGTTTATATGTGCAAAAATAATAGTTATTGTATTAAGTTCTTGAGAAATATTATGCGTTTGTATACATAATAGCTATTGGTTAGCCTATTTGGGAAAATATTATGTGTTTACATAGCTATTACAATAGCTTCTTTTGGAAAAATATATGCAAAAATTATGAGTAGTTGTGGTGATCTTGATTTTGGAAAGTAATGTGTTCTTGTGTAAAGAAGATAATATCAGTTATGATGTATACCTTTTAGAAATAGTTTCCCTCTTCTTATGCTAAGAGATGATAATAACCATGGAGCTTATTTTAATTATTATTGTGTTCCCATGATCAGAATTAGAGTTTCACTAATTCCTTTTTCTCGATACATGTGGAGTAAGGACTCAAGAATCATGCCTTGATAATATTTGTGCACATTACCTTATACATGAGGGAGTTTGAATGGTTAGGCATTGTTCATAACCATATGCATGCATGGATAAACATGAAATGTTTGAGGAGTTATGTACCCTTAATTAATGCATGTGTAGTGTTGCTAAAAAGGTATGTCTCCATACTTTGCTTTAGTTTATTTATGCACATGAAAATATGTTTGAAACATAACTAGTAAAGATTATTTATTGATCAATATTTTATCTAATCATGATATCAATGTTCTCTAACAAGTAGAAATTGTAGGAAAAGATAGTGTGTATGAAAAAAATATATTATGTTTAACATTATAACAAGGAAAGAACTATGGTCGATGCGGATTGAGGATTGTCAGTTATAGGATAATCTAATGATGGGAAAAACCAAGCCACAAAGACATGTTGTTCTAGGATTTGTCGGTAAATGATATCATGATTGATGTAATAGCTTCTAGCCAGCTATGATATATTTAAATGATATTTGTTTGTAATATTTCATGACAATGGACAATTGGTGGAATATCTTATAGCCATTGATTGAGGGGTGAACACCCTCATGGTAATTTAATAAAATTAAATGTTTTCTAGTTTTTACCCTATGGGGTTTGCAGGGTATATTAGTGTGTAATGATATTGTTTCCTGTTGTGCCATTCTTATCATGATTCCTTGCATGATGTGATATTTACATTATCAAGTATGTGATTAACTAACCTATTTAAAAGAATCATGGAAATGATGCAAGGTTACATCAGGAAGTTTAGGTTAACATGCTACAACAATGGTTCTGAATGGTTAGGTAAATTATTATTCCTTTACTAAAGTTACTCTACGTAATAATGAAGATTTTATCTAATGGTCAATGAAGGAAAATGGAATAGTAACTCAAAAAGTTACTTGCTAGTAAATTCCACAAAATTCTTCTAACTTCATGTGTTTTTACTTGAGGTTTCTGAGGGATGTTATAAGTGGCATCAAAGTTTAAGGTTGCAACATTAACACCTTTTGGGAATCGGTAAGTGGAAAAGAAGTAGAGGTATGAAGCTAGTTGGCATCAACTCAGGTATGATTCTAACTTTATAGTAAACTGCATTTTACATGAGATGCATGATTAATAACCACATTAAATATGAGTAAGTTATAATGTTTTCTTTCAATTTGCACTCATCATATTTGAATCTTGTTGTGGATAAAATAAAATAAAACCTCTATTGCATTTATAAACAAACCTACCTCTATTGTTATCCTTTTTTCTACCAACTTTTTTTTATGTCAGATGGTCTCTTATTCGCCCTGGTTGAGAGAAGGATGGATAAACCTAACTTAATGAGAAAGAACCAAATTAGGTAGTGGTAGTGCACTGAATGTCCTCACAAAAGAGACAACACTTGAGAAATGTTCATTAAGGTGAGCACAAAAAATTTAAAGCATGAAGGAAAATTGAAGGCAAGCCCTTGCTTAAAGTTTGAGCAGCTAATGGGTGGATCACCGTTCATCAGGGCTCGACCAACTCACAGAGGCATTTCAGGGGGGGGGGAGGAAACTGGCACGATTGATAAGTCGACACCATCCCCTAGAGTTGAAAAGTCAATGGGGCGAGATCAACCAATCGACAACCCAGATTAATTCTAAGGGGTCTCGGTTTGATCCCTCCTCCCAATATCCCGCCCATTGGAGAGAGGTGGGGATAACAACCACCATGCATTAGGTCACCGACAATGCCAACAAGTTACTGATGATTTAAGAGTAAATTATCCCCTCCATGGTCCACCTGTGACCCTTCTGGTCATTCTCTACCATGTATCTCCTACTCATGACCTCGTTTAACATCAGATGATCTTTTCTCTCCGCCTATAAAGGGCCTACCTATTTAGTCATTTGAATTTAAATTCATTCTTCTTGTATTCAATTTCCTGCATCGTTCAACTAGTCTGTGACACCTTCCATCTATCAGATTGATCTAGAGCTCCTACCAATGTCATTCTCCAACTCTCACCTAGAAAACCATGTAACCCACAAGCGTCCTACCTGTAATTTTTGTCTCCATGCTCAAAATGAAGAAACCGGCCCAAAAGACCCCCAAAGCATAGGAAGCCAAAACCTCATCCCACACTGAGCCACTGATGGACATGGAGGCACAAATATTCAACCCGTCCTATCCCTAACACCTGTTGGACCTCTATTTTGACATGTATGACTGCTACATCAAGGGAGAGGACCCTTTCAGAGTGGTTGAATCAGGGATATACTACGAATTTACAACCTATTTCTATCATTTTCCTAAGTTCATTTATTGCCTTACTGCATCTTATGTTGAGAAGACGAACCTTTTTATATCTTGTACCAATGTCAATATCCTGGAGGTAAACCCATAGCCGATTCAAAAGGCTATGGTATAACCAGTTTCTCTCGAACAAGAAAAATTCACAGAAACCACCTTGTTTTACAGTTAAAATGCCCTCTCAGCTGGGGAACAACAATCGTTTTTGCAAATGATTTTCGACCCTGGCCACCAATCCCTGCCAATTGTTGAAACTTTCCCAATACCTACCTTTAGAGAGGCAATGCAACCTATCCTCATTGTAATTGGCCAGTTGTTTAGGGAGGATGATGCCAATGTTGCTACCAAATCCACCATAGGGTTTCTGAGAGAGATGATTCAACCAGTTCACCTGTTTGATATACCTTCCTTCTTCGCTGAATCCATCAAATTCTAGCTGCACCACTTTTCTTTCACTTCATTTTTCAGATATTACTCCACAATATTTTATTTATTTCTATATACCCATATAGATGAATTAGAATGCTCGGGTCTCATTGCAATGGATTCAAATAAACAAATAAATTTTTTCATTGATTGGGATGTTGTTGTCAGGAAGAAACCCAACAATGAGGGCTAATCTCAATTCATGTCATCTTATATGGCTATTGCATACAAAATCATCCATAGTGTCTCCCCCCCAAGACTTTTTCCTCAGGAAAAAGGGATCCTCCAACTTAGTAAGGACACCAAGGTTGGTGATTGGTATTTCTTTGAGAATCATAATGAAATTAGAGTTTATGGATGTGAGATCCCTCCTTACCGATTACCAATTTTCATGCCAATGAAGATATTTTCCTTAGAGTTCATTAGACAGAGCCTAAACATGGATCAAATCCAGTTTGTTCCTACTAAGAAAGGAAATATGTTCAAATTGGGTAAGCCTAGAGGACCTTTCATTATTAATACTAGGCAATCCCTTTATCCAGCTAACAATTTAATGAAATAAATGAATTTTGAAATGGGGGATATTTCACATTATGGCCCCCATGGTGTCATTGCAAAGAGAAGAAAAAGAATTAATGGTTCAACCTATGATCATGAATACAAGCCAGAAGTTGAGTGGAAATTTAACTTTGATTCTTGGATTATTAAAACAAAAATGGAGATAGCAACTTCAAAAACGAAGGATGACGAAAAAAAAGGAGTGTGTATGAGACTAGAGATGTGGAATTAGAATATGTTCACACCAGCCAAAGGGCCAAAACCCAAGAAATAGTGGAGGAAGAGATTGAAACTAGATTGACTGAGAAAAAGCTATATCAACCAAGCCTCCACGTGACCTTAGAAGACCCACTGCAAGCTTCAACCCCCTCATCTACAGAGGTAGCCTTTCTAAGTTCGACTAGGAGTTCAACAATGAAAAAAAATAGTTGGACTATAGGGAAGGCAATAGAGGAAAGAAATAAAAAGGTTAAAGAAAAGATGCAACAAAATCCGACGTCACATTTGGTCCCCTACCAAACTAGACTCCTGGCTGCCATGGACCTGAAGAGAAATCATATGAAGTTCTCACTAGACCATCCCTCAGTATAGTCCCTCCCATTGGGCTCATAGTTTATGGATTTGGATGTATATCTAGACCTGAGAAGTGTCCCTCTTCCTCACAAAATCAAATTTCATAGAAAAGTTGGAGAAATGTTGTATATTAAACTAAGCAGGAATTCCATGACCATTATCAAAGTTGAGTTTTTTTGGGGGAAGGCTACAATGAGGTTGAAGCAAGAGAGAGATAAATCTAGAGCTCTAGATATGAAAAATGAGAGCTCAAAGGAACTGATTGTAAAGCTGGGAGTGAAACGAGAAGACAAAGATTCCTTAGAAACTCTTATCTAGAGTTCACAGAATGAGATCCAAGAACTAAGGCATAAGCTCAAGATGCCTGATAGTGAACATGTGCAGTCCAAAGAACTAGCACAGGTGGAGGAAGAAAAATAGATTATAGCTAAGGAATTAATAGACCAGAAAAACAAAGCGGTGAACCTAAAAAAATAGGCAACAGAGCTCCAACAAAAAATTTACTCACAGATTTGTGTCGTGCTTGCACCAAGAAATCCTTTGAATGCCACTGAGAATCTCACTGAAATTGTCACTGAGTTGGAACTGTCAGAAGGAGAAATTAAGAGGGTACAACTGTATTTATAAAATTCCAAGAGTTCCCTTACACAAAAGGAGAAACAACTAGAGACAACCAAGGAAAATGCAGAACTGATCAGAAAAAATCTACAAGAAGCAAATCAAGAAATCACTAAGCTTAAAGACATGATGAAAGGTAACATCTCTCTCCTTCAGTCCAAAGAACTAATATGGGATGAAGTGATAATAAGGATGAAGAATAACTAGGAGTATATGAATCTGATGGTAGAGAAAAAAGTCAGTTCTTCATCTTATCTATGAAGGAGAAGGGTGAAAAGAACGTTGAGACAACTGAAATATTCATTTAGTATGTAAATGAAAACCACTTAGTGAATCGAGGGCCATAGATGTGGTAGATCAGGTGGCTGCATTCATGGAGGTCTCTAAATGTAACACCCTCCTCCCACATCTACCCAAGTAACTGACTAGTTGGGGTAAACATGTGATGAGAAGCTACTATGATATGATTCGACCTCCTAAGTCACATTAAGGAAGTAGAACCAACAGAAACACACCATACAGGCCTTCAACATCAGCAACAAGACTCCTAAGAACCATCCCAACATTTTTGATCACTAGCCCCTAGGTCCCATTGAGGTTTTAGACCACTTAACCCCCAGACACTCCCGTGATATGGGCCTGATAGCATCTACGAGGCTCTGGACATTATCATGACAAGGCATGCCAGTGTCTAGGGAATATTTTTATTAGTGTTGTGCCTATGCCCCTGGTATTTGAGTCACTTTTTCAAGCCCAGAGGGCAGTTCACTACCAAGAATTAAATGCACCTTCAGAACAAAAAGATAATAAGGAAACAATGATGCAAGTGAAAATACTTGAACAACACTTTACTAGGCCCCTACTAGCCATGACAGGGATTTCGTCAAACATATCACAAATATGTAATCTACAAGTGTAAAAAAAATATATAAGCATAGGGGTCTCATACTCATTTGAGAATCATTAAGAAGCATTGATGCCACAACACATTAGCTACAGTTTCATCCATTAGGTCATAGATACATTGTTCATTCATTTACAAGTAAAAACATGATGAGAGCCATATATAGCCACTGTCATAAAACACATACATAGCCAGCATAATAGAAACAAAATACCAAGGAAAACAAAACCATATGATCCACATATAAACCAGTATAATATTCATAGAAATACAAGGAGAAATAACCTTATATTGATGATTAAAATTTCAAACCTAGGATGGGACTATGAGATTCCACCCGAACATAGAATGGTTGAGCCAAATATCTATTTAGTTATTCACTCTCATGCCATGTTCCAAGCATGAATGTGGGGTCTCATAGAACACATCAATCCAAAACCATATAGGGCTTCCAGAGGCCAACCACCTCAACCCATCAAACAGTGATTCCACCTCACAGTTATACATCACAAAACCATCATTAGATTGGTCTCTATCTAAGCCTTCTAGGGCTCTAGAGTGTTCATTCCAACCAATGCTTCTAGGAGTAGTAATTCAACCCACAAATTATTTAGGTTTCCAGAGCGTTTGTCAAACTAGGGATTCTAGGAGTACTAACCTAACCCACCAAGGGATTTCAAAGCATTTCTCCAACCAAGTCTTCTAGGACTAGTAACTCAACCCAACCTGTTACAGGGTTGCCCAAGCGTTTTTCTAACTAGGGCTTCCAGGAACTAGTAACTCAACTGATCCAAACTTAAACCAGAACATAAAAACTTACAGATATAATCATAAACACAAAAATGCAGTATAAAAGCACTTCATTTCATTAATAGAAAGATATTGAACTATGCTTACAAACAAAATGGAAATAAGATAGCTCAGGCAATGGTAGCTTATCTCTGGGAAGAGATGTGACAGCTAGATGCCTCTGAACTGTGTTACAATGAGGCTTAAGGGTCTATTTATTATTGGAGCACATGAGAAAATCCTAAATAACAAAAAGCCTAACACCAAGAGATGTAACTCCAAGAGATTGTGGGCCCTATTGGGGTTAGTTGTGCAACCAACTTCCCTGGGTTGTAACTTGGTCATATTATCTCCATTTGGCATGTACGATACCTTGTTGGAAAGGTCTCGTTGATTACTACAGGTTTCACCAAAGGAACTTTCATATGGAAATGTGTCTATTGAAAACCCCAAATTTTTTTTGTTTAGGGAGTCAAAACTGATCTAGATGTTCAGGACACGAAAAACTGCTAAAAATAGCAAATGCTGAAATGAACAAGGAAATAGATGAAACTGATTTCGAGGTCTAGTTGGAATAGGTTGGTGGTCACCAATATCCACTTGTATAATTCCTACCCCTTTAGGAAGCAATGGTCCCCATTGCATGCAGAGCCTCCATGGGGTGAGGAAATCTCTATTGAACTTGGTCCCTGGTGAACCAGTTTCCCTAGTGAAGGAATTGGCCTGCTTTGGCAACTCAATATAACTGTATCCTTTGTTGGTGATTGTTCTTGATTTGTGTGTCCATGATCTGAGACAATGGATTGTGGGATCCTAAATTGTACCCACAATCATGAAAAGAAGAGCTTAGCAATGGCCTCTACTATGATACTCTTCTTGTAGGCCACCATGATGGCCATCTTAGAGAATCTATCGATTACCATGAAAACACAATCATCATCGTGCTTAGTATAAGGAAGGCCCAACATGTAATCCACAGAGATGGATTACTAAGGCCATCTAGGAGTAGGTAGAGGAGTATACAGGCCTTTCTTCTTGATGGTTGGTTTTTCAATGTCACAGGCAGTGTAAGATATAATGTACTTCCCAACATCCTGATGAAGTTTTGGCCAATAAAAATACTTTTTCAATATCACCATTATTTTCTTTACTCCAAAATTTCCAGTGACCCAACTGTAGTGCACCTCCCAAAGCATCTTGGCACGCTCACTTGAAGGAACACAAATGTGTCCTAGGTGGCATAACAATGCATCCTGAAGGTGAAAATTTGGAACTTGCTTCCCTTCCAAGAGTGTCTGGTATATGCTACTGAATTCTGGATCACTCTTGTAAATATGCAGACACCGCGATGTCTTGTGCCCACAAGAGTCAAGCGCAGTGATCAACGACATGATTGGTAGTCGACTGAGGCAATAAAAAACGTTTTTGGTGTTGCCCTTCTTATACTTAATGTTAAAATGGAACTGTTTCAAATAGGTGGACCATTGCTGATGGCGGTCATTCTACAACTTCCCTTGTGTCTGTATGAATTGTAGAGAATGATGGTCTGTGTCAATGGTTGTTTCCTTCCCTAGAATTTAATGCTTCCATTAACAATAGGCTTGCATAATGGAATACATTTCTTTGTCATAAGTGGGGTATTTTCGGACTGTGTCTGAAAGTACTCACTGTGGTAATCCACTAGACGCCCATGCTTACTAAGAACCGCACCAATAACATAGTCAGAGGCATCTATCTCATTATAAAATGGTTGTTGCAGGTTTGGTAATGTGAGCACTAGTGCAAAACAAAGGCTATTCTTCAACTCGGAGAACACCTTTTGCTGGGATTCCGACCAAAAATACTTTTCTTTCACTCTGCCCTTGGTGACTTGACGTAAATTCCAAGTGATATGAGAGAACCCCAACACAAACCTACAGTAGAGATTTGAAACACCCAAAATGGTGCAGAGCTCTATTAAAGTGGTTAGGGCTGGCCAATACTGAATGACTTGTATCTTGGATGGGTCCACATGTACACCCTTATCATCAATGATGTATACCAGATATTGAACCTAGGTTAGGCCAAAGGAGCATTTCTCCAAGTTAGCACATAGCTTGTGTTGCCGCAGGGTTTGAAGGATCTGTTGAATATGGTGGAGGTTATCTTCCCAACTCTGTCTGAAGATCAATATGTCATCTAAATAAACCACCAAAAATTCATTCGTGAAGGGGTGCAAGATGTCATTCATCAGTCTCGTGAAGGTTGAAGGGGTGTTGGTTAATACAAATGACATGACCAACCATTAGAAAATGCCCTCCTTGTAGTTGAAGGCAATTTTCAACACTTTAGAGGGTTCGATAGGCACCTGGTGATAACCTGACTTCAAGTCAATCTTGCTAAAATATTTGGCCCCTTTGAGATGGTCTATAATGTCATCAATCCATGGGATTGGGTACCTATTCCACACAGTGATCTTGTTTAATGCCCGATAGTCAATACAAAGCCTCCAAGTCCCATCCTTCTTCTGTACCAATACAATCGAGCTCCTGCAAGGTGATGAGCTTGGCCTGCTATTCCCTTTCTGCAATAGTTCCTTAATCTGCCTCTTGATATAATTATTCTCTAGAATAGAGTATCGATAGATCAGTCCATTCAGCAGTGGCATGCCTAAGGTCAAATCGATGGACTGCTTGACCTGACAGTGTAGAGGTACCCCTGTGGGTGATGTGCAAATATCCCTATACTCCTCCATGACCTTGTCCAACTGTTTTTGTTTTGTAGAGGAGCGCTGCCTAGAAGTGTGGCCATAACCTTCTTCTTTCCTTGGGGGTGAATCATAAGTAAAATTAATTTCCTGGTCTAAGAAATGGTCATATTGCATTGCTTTGCAGTGATCAAGGAGATGCCGGTAGGTGGGGCTACCTTTGGTATCCTGTACAACTTATTAGCCAAAGTAATGATCATAGAGTGAGGTCTAGACTTATATACAGCATGTCACCTCCACAAGTATGGTTTTCCTAACAATACATAAAAAAATTCAAGACGAGAAATGTCATGTAGTACCTCATTCGTGAAGGGCTTGATGTTGTAGGGAAGGTGACACTGCTGGTTGACATGAAGGTCTCATCCTAGGTGAAGCCACCCAATAGTTTATGGCTGTGGACATGTTATAGTCTTTAGGCCCAACCACTTCATGATCTTTATGAAAATGAGGTTCTTTTGGCTCCTTCCATCGACAATGAACTACAATGGAGAACCCTTCACCCACATCTTTGAGTGGAAGAGGCGTTCCCCCTCCTTTGGATCTTCAGGTTCAATCTTCTGGATCTTGGTAGTCACCACGGTGGCACTGAGCTCTGCATTAATGATCTTCTTCCATTTTTCAGTTCCCTTATTAGGTTCTAATTCAGAGTCAGAACCTATGTCTAATTCAGAAGCCCTTAGCTCGGCCACCAATGACTACTTGGCCCAACACTCAATTATATTATGAGTGGAACTCTTATATAACTCACACCATTTTCCCGTGTCCTTATTCATCTTTGTGGTGTTGTTCTTTGCTTGCAGCTTGGATGAGCTCTCTTGGGTAGCCCTGTCTTGGCTTGGTCCTTTGTTCTGTGGTTTGGAGGCACCTTAGGCATCTCATCCTGGATGTACTTTTGTAGGCAGCCATGATACTTGAGCACCAAATACCACTTAGTATCCTTGAAACCTGGCTTCGTGCGAATAATATGGAAAATATTTGTGAACTCTGGCACATCCTGGTCCCTTCCCTATCATAGTATGGCCCTCTTTATGTATTTTTCTTTATAACTCTCGACAGAGTAATATTGTTCCTTGATGGCATATCGGAAAGAATTCCAAGTGGGTGTGGCTGAAAACAATGAGGATTCAATCTCGTCCTTTTGTTCATGGTAGGTTTCCCACCAGTCTTTGACATGTGGGGTTGGCTTTGAGAAGTGCAAAAGTAATATTTTCCCGATTGGAAAAGTCATGAACTAAAAAATATCCTTCCAATAGATTTAACAATTTAGCTACGACGTCTACATCTATCAGGCCTTTGAATATGGGAATATCGAAATTAACTTGTACCTTAAAAGGAGTGGTGCCTCCAAAGTGGCTGCTAGATTAAGATGCATCACCTATGGGTAGCCATCAAAGAATATAGGCAAAGTTATCCATCATCACGTCCCTTTATCGCTTGAGGGATTCCTCGAGCAACATTTTGAAACGATCTCCTGCCCCCTCGTCTTTCTTTTCTTCCACCATGGGAGGTCATTGGGTTTTGCGAGGCTGATATTGCAATGGTTCAACCAGATCAAGCCGTAACTCCTTATAGCCTAACCTCGATGGTGGCATGCAAAGAAAAATAGAGAAAGAGAAGACCACTCTCACACCACTAATCCAAACTTAAACAAGAATGAAACAACTTATAGATAGAACCATATACACATAGATGCAGTAGAAAAACACTTTATTTCATTAATAGAAAAATATTGAACTATGCTTACAAGTAGAATGGAAATAAGATAGCTCGGGCGATGGTAGCTTATATTTGAAAAAACCAAAATCGTAACACCAGGAGATGTAACACCAAGAGTTTGTGGGCCCCGTTGGGGTTAGTTGGGTGGCCAACCTCCAGGGTCATAACTTGGTCATATTATCTCCATTTGGCACGTACAATACCTTGTTGGAAAGTTCTCACCAAGTGCTATAGGTTTCAACATAGGTACCTACTATGGGCCTACCACAGACCCCAAAAAAACACCGTTTCAGGGGTCAAAATTGCTCTGGATGTTCAGGAACCGAAAAAGTGCTAAAAATAGTAAATGCTGAAATGAACAAGGAAACATTTGAAACTAACTCGAGGGTCTAGGTGGAATAGGTAGGTGGCCATCAATATCCACTTGGATCATCAACCCAAGCTAAAGGAAACATGAGAACCACCTAGAAAAATAAAGAAATAAACCCACAACACCATGACTATCCAGGAAAGGGCAAGGCTAGGCAAATTCACTATCAATCAATGCAATCCTCCATTCCAGTGATAGATCATGACCAAGAAATCACATACATATTCCATGCATGCCAAAACTAGTGAGGAAAACATACATGCAACTTGGTACCTACAAGAAAAACCTGTTGTAGCTGTTGATCCTGATTTCCTCTTGTGCTTTCCTACTCTTCATTTTCATTTTTGCTACAGTTTTTCCAAGTATTCTACACCCTCTATGAGTGCTCCAACAAAACTCTAAGTGTCCAAGAGTATGAGAGAGAGAGCTCCAAAAATAAACTGACAAAAGTCTGTGAACTGATCCTCAGAAGCATTTTTATTAATGAGGCCTCTATTTTCTTCATTTTCCATTATTTTCCTTCAATTTCTTCCTCACATGCAACTTATGACCTTTCACTTTACCTTTCTCACAATTTCCATTATTTTCATAAATAAATGTGCCAAAAATGCCATTTTTCCTTTCCAAAGGCTTACCCATTGCCTTCGCCAACTTCCTTAGCCATTAATCAACCACAAGTGATCCCCATAACTATGCTTTTACCCATCATTCAACTTGGAATATGTGTCCCCTGATCATGGTCTTATATAATTTTACGTGGATTTTTAACCAGGGCTATTACAAAACGCTTCCCCATGGGGGAACACTGTCCTCGGCATTCAATGACACATATATCAAAATAAGATTGTTGAAAGCAAAACATACTACCCATGGAACTTTATAATACCACTCATTGCAGTATTTATAATGACCATCTACTAAAACATGACAAACATACCGTTTAATGGAGCTTGATAGCACAACTCATTACAATATTTACAATCCATGTATACTTATACACATTTTCTTCAACTAGAAAATAACCATATTGTCTATGGAGCTTTATAAACTATCTCGATACAATATTTACCATAATATACACATATATACATTTTCCCGACAAATAAATGAAAGGATACAATTCCCATATCAATCAACAAGTGAATCCAAAGGGTCACACCTCCATCCTGAAAGGTAGTACCAAGATTCACCTCCTTCCCAAGAAGTCCAGAATCCTTTTTCAAAGTCAAAGTCACATCCAATGTCCAATGCTACAATCCTACTCCACATGTCCTCTTAGTGAAAAATTACTGACTCCTTGTTCTAGGGCACACTCCCAATGTGCATTTGACTCCATCCGGAGATGCTAATGACCAAGAAAAATATATCACGGACCTTCCCTTCTATGCTACAAAGACCCTCAGGAAATCCAGTCACCCCCTTCCATGTAGTCACACACCTTCCAAGTTCTACTGGCACCCCCATTTGGGGTAGTCCATCCCTTGGCAAGGTTTCCTCGCATTAGAAGATACAAAATCCAAGGCATATCCCTACCTTAAAACCATCATATTGGTCATAGCATGCTCATGGAAATCAATGGACACTATAGGGTACGAGTGTCCCACAATGGCCCTGCGCCTGAAAACTTTACCAGCATACTAATGCATTCTCCAATCCCTTTTGTTGTTGAAAATTCTTGCAGTCAATTTCAACCACCCAACTGGGCATGTTCATACATTCCTATACCAAGCACATAATTTCCATTAAATTTAAAATAAATTGAAATAAATTCACATCATACCTCATAGGTAGCTTATCAATAAGTACACTTGAAATCCTATTTAGTTCCTGCCACAACAAGTCAAACTAGCATGTTTGACCAAATCATCATGTATAAACATATCACATCAGGTTAGCTCGAAACACAACCATCATATATCAAAATCTTAAACCACATGTAACCATCATAAACTAGAATCATAGATCACATGTAATCATCATATATTAGAACCATAAATCACATGTAATCATCATAGACCAGAATCATAAATCACATGCATAATAAAACTGGAATAAAATATTGATACTTATCCTTTAATAAATCCTTAGCTTCTACTTTTGTCCTTATTTTGTACGCACATCAGATATGTTTCCACACCCAACAAACACCTAGTGCCTTCTCATGAACAATGTGCACATACACATATTATACATCACACACATACAACCACACATGACATGCGACACCATGCAATACATGCACCTACACCTAACATACCACACATACACATACACCTACTAAGTGTACAACAAAACACAATACAAACTCCTATATCTAGTGTACACCACAACACAATACATACACCAATCCCTGATGTACAACACAATACATATATATACACAGAGTACAAAAAAATGAATACGCATATCACGATACCAAAACTACACAGTGCACATACATAGTACCTCATGTCCACAACACACCATGTATGACATGCACACAATACCACATGTACACCACTACCATATGTACAACATGTACATAGTACCACTTATACACAACACCGCCTGCATAATGGGTGCACATTATAACATGTACATGCCACCATCTACACAATGTGTACACAACACCACATCTACATCGTACCACCTCTGCAATGTGTACATAATTCCATACATACACAACACCACATGTACGATATGTACACGACACCATATGTGCACAACACTAGATGCACGACATGTACACAACACCATATGTAAAACATGTATACGACACCACATGCTCACAACACCACTTGTACAATCATTCACACAACACCATATGTACATAGCAGCACAAGTACAACATGCACACAACACCATATGTACATTGCACTGCATATACAACATGTATATAACACCATCTATATTGAGCACTACATATGCAACATGCATGCACACTATATATACACAACACCACATGTGCACAACATCACATAGGAAACATGCAGAGAAATAGTACCACACATCAAAAACCACACTGTCTCTACCAAGAAACCTTTCTTTCAGTGTCTTATCCATGCTTGTCCCAACATGCCATAGACCACACTACTTTCATTCAACTGATGTGTGCCTCAGAGGTTCCTGCCATAACATAAACATAGGCATAATACAAACATACAATATGAATTCATATCCACATGATACCAAACTCGTATATTTTTCATGAATACTCTCCCACTTGATTCCCCATAAGACTAGGAAACTTGTCATTCCATTCACCTACATAATAAATCATTCCTCCATGAGAATGATCCCTAACAACCCTGTCGAACAGTGATAAAGATACATAAATACATAGATACATATACATAAACATTAGCATAAAACAATCATGATCATGTCAGAAAACGACATATATACACGCATATATACATATAAACATTATCATAATCATGATCATAGAATAATTACTAGATAGCATCAGGCCAAGGTTAAGAGAACTTTCTTTATTCATGCATATTGGGTCACTAATTTGTCATCATTTTCACTTGTCTTTGTCCTTCATTAAGCCATTACTTCCAACCATCCAGTGAACCGTTTCACTCTTTTACCACCATTTTCACCATAATTCTTCATGATGTGTCACTATATGTCTAAGTGGTTAATTAAAATTGTTTTCCTTTATTTTTAGTAGATTAAGAATAATTTTGCATGGTTTTAACTAATGACAATTTAGCAAGTTCAAGTTTCTATAGTTTTGTCAATTTTTCGTAGCCACCTCCATGGTTGAGTTAGTAGTACTACTCTATAAGGAAATATGGCACATGGAAATTTTTTGTAAAGGTTCCAATATGGATTTCTATTGGTCAAATACCAACGAGATCACACGTGTGGACCTCCAACATTAAATCAAGGGAAAAAAGTAACAATTTTGACCAATCAACTTCAAACGCATTTTCTAAGAGAATGAAAGTGAATCTCGCAAAAACAAAAACATGGCTTTTGTTCCAAACGGGCCCAGTTAAGTTCTCTAGATGCAGTTTTCTCGAATTCGTTACCATTTGGGAGATATTTGAGGTTCTCTGGGGCCCTATTTTGTAGTTTGCGTGAGCAAACAATGCACACATGTGTCAATAAATGCCCAGTCAAGAAAACAGAGGTTGGAATGGACAATGCTTCATCAAATTCATGGAAACTAGGTGTCCATTCAATTATGATATTTAGCCATATGAATCTCCATGAAGATATATTGTAACTTTGATATAAACACTCCATTGAAATATAGAGGGAGGTTGATTTTTTTAAGCATACAGTGAATTGCTAAAACTCTATTTTTAATTATAAAGAAAGACCTTTTAATTCAAATGTGTCACTGAGTATTGATCTTGGTTCACAACCATATTCTTATGGAGGGCCCCTGCAAGTAGTAATGTTTTGTTTTCAATTCATCAGTTGTGTTCTTCCTTAAATTTTCGTATATCTTCTTATGGAGGGCCCCTGCAAGTAGTAATGTTTAGTTTTCAATTCATCAGTTGTGTTCTTCCTTAAATTTTCGTATAGCTCAATTCATTTCGTTGCTATTGATAAATAGATGCATCTGTTAGAACATTTTTCCCTTTCACCGATCTCAAATTACATAGCAGAACTTGATTGATGATGCATTGGTCATTTCAAAAGCATATAGAATTGAATTTAGCAGTAGTGATAATGGATAGAATTCAGTACTTAAATTAGGATTTAGTTTTGTAAAACAGAGTTTTATTTATATTTTGCATTCATGGTTGCTTTATAAATTTAAGAGTGTGATTCTTTCCAAGAAAATATTTAATTTATTAATGCAAGAGTGTGTTGTGTAGATTCAAGTTTCCTTATAAAATAGAATTATAGACATGTAATAGAGTTTGAAGAGTTTCAAGAATTAAGTTTATTTTTGAGTGTGAGGTTGATTTTCTAGACAGATAGTTCAATTGTTTTCCTTTTGAGTTCTATTTAGATATCATTTTCATGAGAGTGTGTTCATCTTTCATAGAATTAATCTCAACAATGAATTCAATCATATACATTTCAATTTGAATAATTAAAGTTTTCTAACACATATAATGCACTTACACTTCATCAATGTAGTGATCGTGATCGACAATTCATGTAAAAATTTAAGACAATTAATTTGATGAACATTTTGGTGCCGTTTTGAGTGAAGTGTATATAGGAGTCCGTTTCTTTTCATTAAAAAAAAAGGAAAAACTTCAATCACCCACAACCCCCATTATATCACGTGGTGCAGTAAGAGCCACACATCCACATCATGGATTCTTATTTTTGTAGGTAGAAGAAGATATAAAAAAGAGGTTGAAGGAATGGATGGAGATGATGACAATGAGGAAGATCCTTTTGGGCTTCCCATTTAAGAAATTTATATGAATGTTCATATCAAGAATAGGCCTCCATCAATACTTCCTAACTTCAAAGGTATGTGATTAGAAGACCCGAAAACATTTCTTTTCGAATTTGAAATAATTCTTAGATCTTATGGCTACTTATTACACATTCAAAAATTGATTTGTTTCCGGAAACATTGAATGATAGAGCTCTTAGATGGTTCATGACTTTAGGAACAAATTCTATAAGTACACGGGATGATATGAAAAGAGTATTTTTGGAAAAATATAAAAATTATTGCATACACCATGACCTTAGAAATAAAACTTTAAGATGAACCAAGAAGAGGATTAAATCCTAGAAGATTTAGTGTAGAGATTTTCTTATAATACCAAAAGATCTAAATTTCATAATTTAGGATCAAACACATTAAAAACTCTCCTACTAAATACTATAAGGAATGAATGAATTGATCTTCTTAACTTGGTGGGAGAAGGAGATGACTCTCAATTGTCATTTCAAGATATTTATGAACTGTGAAAGAACATATCAAGAGGAAAGGAAAAGTATGGAGGATCCCCTCAAGATCCAGTTATGGAAAGAGTAAGTAAGTGGGCATCATGATTGGTAAGTCAAATTGAATTTAACAATTCTCTAGACATTCTTGGTAATTTAAATGAACAAATTGATATGCTAAGAATGCAAAAGAAGCAAAAAATTGAGAATGTTGTTTCATTTATATTTTTCCCTAAATGTAGAAAGAAACATGCTTTGCATGAATGTCGACCTGATAGCATTAAAATTTGTACAATATCACATACTACTGATGATTTCCCATGATTACTAGGGTTGAATACAGTTTACCATAAGGATAATGGAGTGAATCAACAAAAATAGCAACTTTGTTATGTAGCTCCAAGAGGGCTATGGTAGCCTAATCAACCCAATATGATGCAATATACTTATACACAATTTTAAAGTTATGCAAAACAATCTCAAGGTAATTGGAATACACCCTTGCCTTGGCAACCTTGGCCATCCCAACCTCAACACCAATCTTGGCAACAAAGTTGGAAAAAGCCCTAGAGAGGAAATGCACCATACCCTCAATATTTTCCTCAAAATTCGCAATAACAACATCAATGTTATCCATACTATTCACCTCCACCACAACATCAATATCATCCTCAGTTGATCAAAATTCAACCTTTCCCATTATCACCCACACAAGCACCCCAAAAGTCCATTCCCACTCGACTACCTGCACAATCATTTCATATCCCCAACAATAAAACACCTCAATCCACTTACAATGTTGAGGTATTAAAAATTGATTCACCAACTACCATTGAAGAATAACAACCAAAATAATAAGATTCAAATAAGGTCTAAGAATCATGGATGCCTATCGATAAAGAGTCGTTGTTGTAAATTGAGATTGAAAAGTTTCATGCAAGCCTATCACTAGATTCTACGAATGGTAATCACATCGCTAAAGACTTGCATGGAACGATAGCAGGAAGACAAGATTAAATTGTATCTTGGTTCGATACAATCATTGGATCCCAGTACTCAATTCTTGAGTATTTTCTAACATCATCTCAATCAAGGCAGTTGATCTCTCATATACTGGTACATATTAAAGAGTGTCTTTCAAACGCGTATATGAGTTTATCTATCATCTTGTTACACACATGGTTCCATTGGAAGTATTCATATACTTGAATGAGATTTCTTTTTCAAGTAGAGTAGGACGTATAAAAAATAAAAATAAAAAAACAAAAAGAAATTAAAGAGAAAAATAAGTCCTATTGTGAGAACCATCTTGTTGGCGTAAATGGACATGATCTTTGCTTGAAAACCAGGCAACTAGTGAGCAAAGTTGATAATAAGTTATGTAATTTTATGATGGTTCCAATCTTTTATTATGGTTCTTCAAATAATTTTTGGTTCTATGCTTGAGTTGGATGATGTGGGATCACTTAAGGTCCACCTTCCAGTAGATCTTATCGGATTGACCTCAACACTTTATCTGGGATCAAGATCAAAGATTATTTGGAGTGCCTTGGAACTTGCATACATCAAGGGAAAGCCTCTTTGTTGACAACAATTGGAATACAAAATTGTCTCTTGATTGTAGATCTTGTAGGTGACTCAACTTCAACACATTCAATTGTCCCTATCAAGATGCACTCGGGTACCTTGACACTCCTTTACATTATTGGTGAGTTGTCTCGCATTGCTTAATGATTTTCATTAGCAATTGGTAATCCAATGATTTCTTTCCATGATCAACTTTAGCACATTCATTCACATGGTAAGAATTGTACCATTAATTTTGACTTTGATGAAGAATAATGGTTTTATGGAATCAACAACAACTTGCAGCATTACAATCTTATTGGTTTCTTGTAGAAGCATGTTCATCTTGTTTTTCAACAACAACATGATGGAACCACTACAACAATTTTTCATTCATTTCATTTTCAAGGAAAACAATAAAATTAGGCCTATTTTAGTTAATATGCATTATGTTTCATGGTTTCTACTTCAGTGTGCAGTCCCCAATCCAAATTATCAATTCAAACTTGAAGAAAACAACTTTCTACAAATATTGACATTTTCTGCAACAACTACAGAAAATTGCAGTTTCTGCAGTTATTGCTATAACAACCTATTTTTGCTATAACATCTTGTTACAAAGGCAATTTTGACACAAATATTGCAATATATTGGAGCAAAAATAAAAAATTATGAGATTCTAGGTTTTCTCATAATACGGTTAATTGAGTAAAATGTGGGTAGAATTCCCAAAAAGTGCAATTTTCTAGTGCTTTTCAATGGGTTTTTAAGGTGGATTTCATTTTTCACCATTTTGGATAGATTAGGCTAGATATCGGTATTTTTTCACAACAACATATTTTCTTCATCAAAATGGGATTCTGATGGCATGCGACGGTAAAAAAGGTAAAAATACACAATTTCCATTTTGAAGCACTTAATTTGACTTTAAAATGAGTTCTTGGAATATGTTTTTGTGCAACATTGGATGACATGAAAAATGATTTTCAAAATTTTCAAAAGCTCGAGATTCAAGAATCTATTTGTCAGTAGAATGGTTTTATTCCTACATCTACAACTCCTACTTCAGCATTTCAAGTTCTTCAAAAGGCAAGCTTGAGGTAAAATCTTTCGTAAGGCTTTTTAGTTTATTAAAGTTTTAGGAAAAGATGATGAATAGCCACTTTTCCATCAACCATTACTAGCCATCATATCTTTCATTTTGCAAACCACTCATACCATCAATCATCCTTTTCACTTTACTCATTTTGATTAAATTTTCTTCTCTTCAAAAAAGAATTATTTATGACTACAATATAAAATTACTATAGAAGGTTTCAATAGATGAATTCAAAAGTTGGGAAATGAAGACAATTTCAAGAAGCAGCTTGGTAATTTTTTTTGCTAAAAGTTGATTATGTAATCAATAAGGAAACTAAAATCAAGAATATGAAACCATAATACAACCTATGCTTATTGTTTTGTAATATGCATGGAAGAGGCTTAGAAATTGTTCAAGTGAATACAAATTTTTGTTCATGAGACATTAAAGTAGGTTGTCACATCAAAAGTTAGAAGAGATGCTGACATCAAGATGCTCTTTCTAGCAATTGAAGATAATCAAGCAACAGGTCTTGAGGAACAAGGTTTGATTACTTTGAAGACTGGAGGTATCGAATAATTAGATGTTGAATGGGTAGTTGAATGATGTGTTTCATTAATGAGGACTACTCGATCATTTCATGGGTATTATAATTTAGTTGTACTACATATTTCATTTACCTTTTATAATGAAGTATTAAAATGGTTTGAGGTTTTTGGAAAGAGACACATTTTTACACTTGAATATTAAGTCCAACATTATATATCAAGTATAAAAAAGCTTCAGCAACATGATGATCAACAACATCAAGGCGACTTACCCCAAATACCAGTTTTGTAAAGATATTTTCAAAAAAAGAAAATGTAACATTTTATTTGTTTCTTTGAAGTAAACTAAAAAACATAGAATATATGGACATTGAAAATATATCTCACTTATGTTGTATGGCCTTTCTGAATCTATCAAACCCATTAAAACCTGTTATATCTCATGATATCTCATTTTTCAAATGATGAGCAGGCTACAAGGGTGAACAATTCATTTGTTTTTTTTTCGCCTTGTTGACTTGGTTTTGATCCTTTTTCTTGACATCATAAGGCCACTCCATCCATCCCTTCATATCAATAATATTGCCATTTGTTCATATTCGTGTTACATGAGAAAAAATGTTACAAGAACCAAAATTCTAAGATACATGTCCATAATTCTATTCTTTTTGTATGTTTCTTTACTGAACAAGTTAAAATGTGTTAAGTTGAACAACTTGACATTTTCTAGCAATCTCTAAATTCTGAAGTGAAATCATAGGTTGATGAACTTTGAGTAGTGGCCTAGAAAAAATAGAAGATGGAGAATGTAGCAGAAAGGTTGAGAAATTATATCTACCATTCAACGCAACAAATAAGCACTCTTGTCACTCAAATAGGTCAGTCAATGTCTTGGCCGGTGGAAGAATTCACAACAAATTTAAGTGACAAAGCATACTACACAAGTATTCAAGTTTGCTAAGAAATGGTGTGAGAAAGCTAAGTCATTCCCAAAGATACATTCTGGAACAAATATGTTGATCACGTTTTGTTATTTGCATGAGGACATGCAAAGATCTCAGTGTGGGATAGATGTTGGGTCACTGATTTGTCATCATTTTCACTTGTCTTTGTCATTCATTAAGCCATTACTTCCAACCATCCATTGCATCATTTCACTCATTTGCCACCATTTTCACCATAATTCTTCATGATGTGTCACTATATGTCTAAGTGGTTACTTATCATTGTTTTCCTTTATTTTTAGTAGATTAAGAAGAATTTTAGATGGTTTTAACTAAAACAGTTTAGCAAGTTCAAGTTTATATAGTTTTGTCAATTTTCTGTAGCCACCTCCATGGTTGAGGTAGTAGCACTGTTCTAGAAGGAAATATTGACATGGACAGTGTTTATAAATGTTCCAATATGGATTTATATTGGTCAAATACCACCTAGCTCGCACGTGTGGACCTCCAACCTCAAATCAAGGGAAAAACACAATAGTTTTGACCAGTCAACTTCCAACGCGTTTCTTGAGCAAATGAAAGTGAATCTCACAAAATAAAAACATGGGTTTTTTTTTAAACGGGCCCAATCAAGTTCTCAATGTGTAGTGTTCCCGAATTATTTACCATTTGCGAGATATTTCAGGTTCTTTGCAGCCCTATTTTTCATGTTGTGTGAGCAAACAATGCACCCATGTGTCAATAAACACCGAGTCAAGAAAATAGTGGTTGGAATGGACTGTGCTTCATCAAATTCGTGGCAACTAGGTGTCCATTTAGTTTTGATTTTTAGTCATATGAATCTCCATGAAGTTACATTGTAGCCCCTATATAAACACTCCATTGAAACATAGAGGGAGGTTAATTTCTAAAGCATACAGTGAATTGCTAAAATGTTGTTTTTGATTATAAGGTAAGACCTTTCAATTCAAATGTGTGGTTGATTGTTGATCTTGATTCACAACCATCTGCTTGTGGAGGGCCCCTACAGGTATTAAGGTTTTGTTTTGAATTTATCATTTGTGTTCTTCATTAGATTTTTGTATAACTCAATTCATTTCATTGTATTGATCAGTAGATGCATCTGTTATAACATTTTTTTCATTTCACTGATCTTAGGTTACATAGCAGAACTTGATTTATGATTCATTACTCATTTCAAAAGCATATAGGATTGAATTTAGTAGTAGTGATAATTGATAGAATTCTGTACTTAAATTAGGATTCAGTTTTGTAAAACAAAGTTTTATTTATAGTTTGCATTCATGGTTGATTTATAAATTTAAGAGAGTGTGATTCTTTATTCATGCAAAGGTGTGTTGTGTAGATTCAAGTTTTCTTATAAAACAAAATGATAGACATGCAATAGAGTTTGAAGAGTTTCAAGAATTAAGTTTATTTTTGAGTGTGAGGTTGATTTCTAGACAAATAGTTTAATTGTTTACTTTTTTATTTTTATTTAGATATGATTTTCATAAGAGAGTGTTCATATTTCATAGAATTAATCTCAACAATGAATTCAATCATATAAATTTCAATTTGAATAATTAAAGGTTTCTAGCACATATAGTGCACTTACACTTTGGAAGTCTACTAATCATGGTTGATAATTCATGTAACAATTTAAGACAATTAAATTGACAAACAATGCACAACAAGCACAAAATTGAGAACAATAGTTCCCAAGATAGGTAAGGCATATGTTACCTTAAGCCCATTTACTTTACCTTTCTTGTTACCTTTCTCATGACTATTCTACCATTATCCCAATGGACCAAACCAATCCAACTGGCTATCATATTCTTTCCTTCAACTTCCATTTACTCATGCACTCAGCTTCATCCAAGTCTCACCTTACCTGCTATATTTCATCTACCTCTCCGCTAGGCCCACTAACTTTTCTCTTTCCCAATGAATTCCCAAGACTCAAAACATAAAAGACAAGAAAAGAAACAAACAAGAATAAAATCATGAAAATCAACAACAATACGACATCGTAAACGAAGTGGAAAGGCCTTGCACCAGACATAAAAAATTCCACAAATAAAGAACAACAATTCACCAAAATACCAAAAGTACAATAGTAGCAACATATGTTATTAATAAATCCCCATGGTTCCTAGTGCTTCCAAAGGAAAGCTCAACCTGATCCTTCTTCAAAATTTCATGGCAATCTCTTTTACCATGCAATCTCATGCATCATATTGTCATAAACACATAACTATCAGTGCATAAATAACATAACAATGCACCAATTACCTTACCTTGTTGTGTCAAGCATGTTTCTTGCAACTGAACACATCCACGCCATCTCTCAAGGCACTCCAATTCCCTTGACATATCCACCTATAACTAGAGACTAGATAATATACCTGTCAAATACACATTCATGAATGTATCACATCTCCAGATAATGTCAGATAATATTAAGGTTAAAAAGTCTTATGTTATGTAAAGGACTCATTCGTTTGGAATTAGGGTTTCCAAACATAGCCAAAGGAATTCCTGTGGAATTCCTTTCTTTTACCTTGTTGCAATTGAGGCTTACTATGTATTGTCACATCACCCAACTATTAGTTATTTAAACACGTCAATTGTTACCTTGTCATGCTAATACCAATAATATTTCCTGCAACTGTTTACATATGTCGACCACATGTTCCAAATATCAAGTCAATCATATTTGTCAATTTGAAATCAACATTTACAAAGACTAACAATCATGGCATAATCCATAGTCAATTCATATTCATTAGACATAATGCTACAATTGCCTTAACACATATGTTGTTATTACAACCATCTTAAACAATATCATTTGAATACATACTCATATTATGAAATTCATCAATCTTTCAATGAACTTGTAAACAAACCATTTTAAATTAATCAACTAGATGACATAATCAAACATTCAAGCACAAAGTAGATGACATAAGAATGATCATACTTTAATGTATCTCAAGGAGGCTATCTTATCTTCATAATAAATCTACTTAGCATGATATAACTTCACAACACATCACCTCAAACACAAATAAGATCATGATATCCAGAACAATAACTGACTAACATGTTCACATCATAAGCTCATAAACATTTGTGGTTCATGCATAACAATCACGTATGTACGACTAGTCTAGCTTAGTATGACATAATATCACAACTTATTAAATCATGCCTAAATGTCATAACCCTAACCATTTTCATAGACCAATCCAAATTAGCACAAAACATAATAACATCAAGATCTTAATGTAATGACCTTAATCATCAAGTTATTAACATATAACAACAACAGGTTATATATCATTCTTGTCAACAACATATAACATAATAGTCAAGCTAACTATCATATAAGAACAAAAAGTTAACCTATAACATACTCATCAACTACATATAACAAAAATATCAAGTTATCTAACCTAGAAAAACAATAGCAATGCATACAACCACATGTTACTATCATTCATGACTATCTGAAACATGTGCATATGACTACACTAATCAACTAGAATATATCATGTATGTAACCATAACATCAATAGAATGAATGGCATACATATAACCATAATTCATATAAAAATCCTTAACCTACATACCTGCATTCCCAACTTACAAACTTGTATGGTGACATGTTCTTCCCTCGAGGTCCAGTGCTGCAACTTCACTTTGATGATCACAATCTCCTGATCTATCTCAACCAACACATTAGCATCATAACATACCAATATCATCATGATTCCCTAATTTCATACAATTACCTTACAATGCTTATCTGACCTACCATACATGCATATCCATAACCATGAAAATGCATGCATAGCAAGACATAGACATCAACATGCATAACAAATGAAAATGCAACCATACCCTCATGACGGCACTCTTCACAACAACACCATCAACTTACCATGGCGACATCACTACAACCATGACCCATACCATATGAATTCAACAAGCACATGGTCCTACAACACAAGAGACACACATGCCACTGACATGAATGCCTGACCAACACACAACCCATCCCGTCTGAGGGGTGAAGCATGCTCTGATACCACTCTGTAATGCCCTTCTCCCACATCTACCCATGTAACCGACCAACCAGGGTAAACATGTGACGATAATTTACTATGATATGATCCAACGTCCTAAGTCACGTTAATAAAGTGGAACTAACAAAAAAACACCCTATAGACCTTCAACATCAACAACAGAAATCCTAAGAACCATCCTAACCTTTTTGGTAACCAACCCGCGGGTCTCATTGAGGATTTAGACCACTTGACCCCCGGACGCTCCCGTGATATGGGTCTAATGGAATCTAGGAGGCTCTGGACACTCTAATGACATGGCGTGCCAGCGTCCAGGGACAATTTTGCTAATTTTTGTGCTAGTGTCCCTAGGGTTTGCACCATTTTTTCAGGCCCAGGGTCGAGGGAACTACCTAGAATTCAATGACACCTTTAGAACAAAAAGATAACAAGGAAACAATGATGGAAGTTTAAATACTTGAACAAGCCCTTAATCGAACCCCTACTAGCCATGACATTCATTTCTTCAAACATATCACAAATATGTAATCTACAGGTGTAAACAACAAATTTAGGAATAGGGGTCTCATAGACATTTGAGAATTGCTATGAAACATTGATGCCTCAACACATTAGCTACAGTTTAATCCATTAGGTAATAGATACATTGTTCATTCATTTACAAGTAAAAAAATGATGAGAGCCATACATAGCCACTGTCATACAACACGTACACAACCAGCATAATAGCAACATAATTACCAAGTAAATCACAACCATATGATCCACATATAAACTAGTATAATACTCATAGAAATACAAGGATAACTAACATCATATTGATGATGCAAAATCCAAACTTAGGATGGGACTACAATGTTCCACTTGACCATAGAATGGCTGAGCCAAATCTCTCTTCAACCATTCACCCCTGTGCCATATTCCAAGAGTGAATGTGGGATCTCATAGAACACATTAATCCAAAACCATCTAGGGATTCCAGAGGCCAACCACCTAAACCCATCAAATAGTGATTCCACCTCATAGTCAAACATTAGAAAACCATCATCGGATTGGTCTCTACTCAAGCCTTTCAAGGCTTCAAAGTGTTTGTTCCAACAAAAGCTTCGAGGACTAGTAACTCAACAAAAAACTTATCTGATCTTCTAGAGGGTTTGTCAAACTAGAGCTTCTAGGACTAGTAACTTAACCCACCAAGGTCTTCCAAAGTGTTTTTCTAGCCAAGGCTTCTATGACTAGTAACTCAAGCCAAGCTGCTACAAGGCATCCAGAGCGTTTGTCCAACCAGGGCTTTCAAGAACTAGTAACTCAACCCAAGTTAAAGGAAACATGAGAGCCAACTAGAAAAACAAAGGAAAAATCCACAACACCATGACTATCGAGCAAATGGAAAGGCTAGGCAAATCCATTGTTAATCTAGGAAATCCTTCATGCCAATGATAGATCATGACCAAAAACCATAAGCATATGCCATGAATGCCAAAACTAGTGAGGAAAAAATACACGCAACTCGATACCTACAAGAAAAACCCACTATATTTTTTGATCTCGATGTCCTCTTGCACTTTACTTCTATTCATTTTCCTTCTTAATCCAAAAATCCAATTGTGCTACACCCTCCAAGAGTTTTGCAACAAAACTCTAAGTGTCCAAGTGTATGTGAGAGAGAGAATAGAGAGAGAGCTCTAGAAATGAACTAACAAAAGTCTATGAACTGATCCTCAAAATCCTTTTTATTAATGAGGCCTTTATTTTCTTCATATTACATTATTTTCCTTCAATTAACTCCTCACATTAAACCTATGACCTTTCACTTTACTTTTCTCTCAATTTCCATTATTTTCATAAATAAATGTGCCAAAAATTCCTTAGCCATTAATCAACCACAAGTGATCCCCATCACTATGATTTTGCCCAACATTCAACTTGGAATACGTGTCCCATGACCGTGGTATTATATATTTTTACATGGCATTTTAACCAGGGTTGTTACACTAAAATGATCTAGAAGGAAGCTGCTAGAGCTAAGGCTAAAGAATGTATGGAGAAGGTTTTGAAGGATGTAGTTGTTTTCGACTCAGCGTTTAAGTAGAGGGCCTGAGAAGGACTGCCTTCATGTTGGGATCTCATGGCAAGATTAATTCCATGGGATCAGTATATTCAAATGTTTGTAGAGGCTAAGAGTAGAGTTGATCCGTTCCACAAGAAGACCTCCTCCTTAAAGGGAAAGAAAATGGTGAACTATATAAGGAGAGATCTCCAACTGCTAGGGCTAGTGAGGACCTTCTTTTGTTCCAAGCCAAATTATGCAGGGCTCATAGATCTTAGGATCACCTCTCAAAATTTCCTTTTCTCTCCCCTACCAAGTGCAACGCTATGGAATAAGTGTGACTAGTTTCTCAACCCTCCTCAAATCTAGATCATCAACCCAACAACTCTTCCTCTAGAACCTTGCTAGTGGAGATGAAGATATTTTTTGATCATGTTATTCATGACACCTTACTGGTTTATGTTTTCTATAAATATTTTATTTCAAGAAGTTAACTCAAGTTAGTTAGGGTTTTTTCAGTACAATAGTGCAAGTAGCACACTCATATTATTCTATTTTTATGAATCATTGAGAAATAAAGAAGGAATACTTTTGTAAGGGGTACTCATCTAGAGGAGCTATAAAAAACTATTTATGATACATTTTGAAGGGTTCCAATTTTTTTTCAAAGGGGGCTATGGAATTTTTAATGAAGAAATGGAAATTGTATGCTCTATTTGAATATTAATAAAAACATTTGGTGATTCTTCAATGCATAAGCTTGTAGTATGTATTATCTTCTATGTTTATCCCATTCAACTATGCCTTATTCTTAGATGACATGTAATAGTAGTTGTTGGATGTAGTTTTATGAAATGATGGATTCATCTATGTCTAAAATAGAATTGAGATTCTTGTGACTAATTAGATTTAACGTCCTTAATATTTGATCCATGTAATCCAAAATATCAGTCAAATGTTTATTCATTCATTTCTTACCGAAGTCTGATGCATGGGATTCTATGGTTAGACCTATGTATTTGACTTCTCTTCTACATATTATTCTTTCATGCATGCTACAATGGCCAATGAACTATATTCTTCTATAAGTTAGCCACTAGAGCTTGATATTTAAGTCTTATGAGTCTACCTTGTTATAAATGGTAATCTACCCTCTTGAAATATATTTCAAGTCAATTCTATTTAAAATATGTTCAATGTTGAGTGTAAGCGAAAAATTGCAACAAACCTTGCTAGAACTATTGAAGATGTCCTAGGCACTGGTCTCTCCTCAACTTGAGGGCTCCCTTTAGGAGCTAAAACATGTCGTTGCAGGGTAGCCGAATCATAATAATTGCCCTCTGTACAACACTTGTACACCCCTCAGTTAGGTGAGAAAGAGGCCATGTGGGTTGAAGATATATCACCTTGGTGACTCCATTGTTTAAATTTCGGTTTGATCGCCCTAACTTTCAAAAGGCCTCATACTCGTTCTGACACTTCTCAATAGAAAATGCCCCCGTGTATTTGACCCTAAAGAAATCATATCGAGGAGGGTTTCGAAAGAGACAACTCCCATTACTCCAGATAATGTGATCTCATTTCCTTAAGTGTAAACTTCCAACTCTTTGAAGTTTGAGATAAACTACCCTGAGTCCTCTTTGAGAGCCTTGGAATATTCAAAAGATCTTTTCCATGAGTGTAGCTCATTTTCCTCAAGAGTCAAATTCGAAGAGGCTTCAATTAGTACACCTACTTTCACACTCCATAGCTGCCAATAAATTGAAGATGTCAAAGATATTCTCATAAATAGTCTAACTCAGATCACTGCTAGATTTCCATCTCAGCTCCAGTTAGCTACAATTCATACAACTCCTCAACAATGCCTTGTGGTAAAGCTTCTACCACCTCCATTGAAAAAATGGTTGTCCCTAGTTTTTTTCTTAATAGATACGCTCCACTCAAAATTCTGTAACCTCTGAATATGATACCACAAGATTACCTTAAAATCTTACCAAGGTTCACTAGAAAGGATGATACTTTAGCCCAAAGTCATATAGAAACTTTCTGTGCATTCTCTGAGAAATTGAATGTGGAACATTTGGATATAATCCAAAGACTTTTTGTTTAGTCTTTGGATGAAGAGGCTAGGAAATGGTTCAAGATCCTCTCTAATACTTTTATTAATACTTGGGATGAGATAGAGAAATCTTTCTTGCATAAATGGGGGGATAAAAGGGACCACTGGTATATTCTTAAGGAATTTAATGCAATGAAGAAAAAATAGAACAAAGTTGTTTTAGAATTTATAAATACGTTTAATAAATTCTCTAATACTCTTCATGCCAAAATTAAACCTCCACAGATTGCTGCCAAAGTGGCTTTTGCTGGAGCCTTTAAACCAAGGTTTGGGTTTACCCTCAGAGAAATAATGTCTAGTACGCTCGACCAAATCCAAACAAATTCCCTAGAATTTGAAGAAAATTTCACCTCCACGGGAAAGTGTAAAGGGAAGGTTGAATATGGTCATAAGATGAGGGGAAAGGAAGAAGCCAGTTCTTAAGGCCATGTGAAGGAAACTCAAGAAAAAACATTAGATGAGATGAAAAAGATGATAAGGAATTTTTGTTAAAAGCACATAAAACTGGAGTTGGAAAACAAAAGCCCCTCTCTACAAAGTCAACTAGCTCCTAACAAAAATTTTAACACATATCTAGGAGGTCGCTCTTGCAACTCTTGCAAAGGGAGAGAAAGGATAAAAGATACCATATTTAGCATCCTTTTTATTTAGAAGAGGATCCTAAGGAGACTATTGAAGAAACTATAGAAGTTCAAGAAAATTAGTTCTCTTCTGTCTAAGAGGGAGAAGATGAAATAGAGGCACATGAAGGAGAAGGTGATGATTTTGATGCCCTAGTGGATGATGATGAGATAGATTGTTATTGAAAATAGTTTTCTAACTTATGCAAGCCCTGCTACTTAGGAAATACGATCTCAGGTCATCTAGGACAAGGTCTAGGGGGAAATATCAAAATGAAGAAACTCTTCACCCCCCCAACCCAGTAGATAAGGGCAAGAAACCACTCAACCCTGTCTCACCAACCAAAAAAGAATCCTCCAATCTCATTCCAAATGAGTATGGATGCTCCAAATCCAAGAAATTTGTCTCAAATATAAACCCAATATGCAACTAGAAAAAAAAACTTTGTGAGTCTATTAAAATTGATAGGAATCCCTCCGCCTTTAGTCTTTTAAAAGAGTTGGAGAAAGTCAAGATATTTGTCCCTTTGACTTAATTATTGAAACAACCGAGTTATAAATCTAAAGCATCTTATTTTATGAGTTCACCCACCACTAGCCCCCTATAAGATAGCCTTAACCTTCAAGGTGAATGGCCTATGATTATGTTTGGACCACATGTGGAGGATCAAGACCCTTCGACTCCTCCATTCTATGTCACCTTGGTGATTCATGACCTGCTATTGCATAACTCTTGCAAAGGGAGAGAAAGCATAAAAAATACCATATTCATTCTCCTTTGTATTTAGAAGATGATCTTGAGGAGGCTATTGAAGAAACTATAGAAGTTCAAGAAAACTAGTTCTCTTCTCTCTAAGAGGGAGAAGATGAAATAGAGGCACATGAAGGAGAAGGTGATGATTTTGATGCCCTAGTGGATGATGATGAACAATATTGTTGTTGAAAACAATTTTCTAACTTCATGCATGCCCTACTATGTAGGAAAGACGATCCGAGGTCATCTAGGAAAAGATCTAGGGGGAAATATTGTTGAGTCTTGAAAATGTCATTCATTTCCATTACACTTTCACTATCATGTCCATTATATCACCTCCATTTCACCTCCATTTCACTACTATGTCACCACATTCATCCCACTTTCATTATCATTGGGCCACATTTATGTTTTCCAATCTTTATTAATTCTAAGCCTTTTAAGTGAATTTGTGGTTAAAAATTAGGAAATAATGTGCATAGGCTTATACCTAACCAATGGGTTGAGATTGTTGACATGTGTAGGTTGAAAGGAGGCTTCTAGAAGACCCTTATGTGGCACTCTAAGGCCAAATTCGAATTTGAGTGGAAAGAATTATGGGATCATGAGGATATGTGTCACATCTCCTAATTGTATTGTAACTCTAAGAAGACATGTGTCTTATCAGTTCCTATTTTGATTAGGACTCTAGAGGTAGAGGGAGAGATTCATGGACTCTCATTAATGAGATGGCCTCTCATATTTTTGTATAAATAGGAGATCTCTCTC